>JAYJLZ010166743.1:0-11334 GCA_036873915.1 Tubulanus ruber | reverse complement strand
AAATTATTTCGATGAATTTCCATTAATTTGTATCACCGCCTGGATGCAGTGGTAAGGGTACGACTTGCAATCTGTTGTTCACTATATCGAATCCTAGTTGGGAAAATAATTTATTTTATTTTTTTTAGTCTATGACCTTTGTAACAGTTACCTAATACGAACCAGAAAACCCTTGCCTCTGCCCTGCAGATATACCTCTAGTTTCATATTATAATTTGATAACAATGAATTTTTTTGTCTTTTGTTATATAGTTTGGTACATTACCTATTTTAATAATATGCACTTTATCGTGTGTAAGGGGATATAATAATATATCTCTCACCATTGAAAATTAATTTTCTATTCTATTAGTTTATGTTAACTTAAATATTCCAAGATGTGAGATTTTTAGTAGAATTTTTGTTGGTATTCTTAATATTGATTATGTCTAAGATGTTCATTTAAATTCTGTTTAGATACCCCCAAATCCGATTGCTAGCTGGTTTTTACAATGCATTTCGATTTCAGCGTTAACTGTATAGGCTTTTAAGACTTTTCTATAAACCATGATAATAGCCGCCATAATTATTTCGTACTATCTGAAGTTTGGTAGCAAACAAGTAGCGAATTCGCATATACGTTAATGTAAAATGTTTGATCCTCGGTTCAAAATCAATAACCGTGGTTTGAGGCTTCTCATAATAACCATCCCACAAATTAGTAAACATTATCTGCGATTTGCTCAATCATTATGACGTATTTAGATAATGGGTCACCAGTTGAATAAGGACAGGTAGTTGCAGCCATGGTTCAAACTTATCTTCGTTTGGAATGTCAATTGACGGTTAAGCAATTTCGTACTTGTTCTTGTGGGCGAAAACCAGCGCGCTTTGCTTCAAACCTGATTAGTTTTTTTAAAGAAATATGCCTACCAGCCGCATTCAGTAAAAAAAAGTGATAAGGTCGTTTCGACGAATAATATCGTTTTATTCTCATCAAAACGACGAGAACGGACATCTGGTGCACAATTCCAGCTAGGTGAGTAATTGCACCATTTATAAGCGGCAATCTGTTAGTTTGATTGATCTCACTTTCGCCACATAGCTATCACAGCGAATTTAATGACTGGCAACTAAATAGCTGCTAGATATTGTTTCCTCGTCTTTAATTGGTCGCTGAATCCAGCTTATTATCTCCGTTAGCGTGTGTAATTAATTGCATGGTAAATAACCGATTTAGATTTATGAAATTTTTATGAAGTCGTGCCATTTGCATAAGTTCGTGAAATCTTGAATGTCATAGCCTAGTTCATAGTTCTGACGCCGTCGTCGGGCGCCGACGCAAGATCAAAATTTAGACGCCGACATCGTCGTGTTCATTCATACTCGGGGCGAACCATCGGCGTCTTGACCCGCGTCTGATCGTCGTCCGATTTTAAAGAGTTCAATTTTGGCGTCAAAACACCGGCGTCCAACCAATGAGTGCAACGTTTTGTGGTCATGTGATTCATGTTTATGCATGGTTCTCAAATGCGCCAAATTGAATTGGAAAATCCGGTAGTTTGGGGTTTAAAGTAGAAACGTATAATATCACCTGACCATTCATAGTAGTCTCGCGATATGACGCCGACAAAATAGTGAACCTGGGGCCGGCGTTGAAGGCGGCGTCGTGCGTCGCACATATGACATTCGGAGGTTATACGTGGTTTGCGCATGCGTGTGTACATCCCCATTTTGCGATAGAAGTCTCCGCTACGGTGATGTCTTTTTCTCATGATGGATACATACTTTATCAAAATAATTAATAAGTTACCTTTCAATATTTTATTTTTAATTAATATTTTTCTGGCTCTTTTCCGTAATCTGTGATAAAATGGTTATACCCTGTGATTTAACTCTTATCCTCGATCAAAATGTTGGTGTGACAAAAATACAAAAAATAAGATATAATGTATGGATCCTTTTGAATCGACGTCAGCTTTATCAAATTCAACACCAACAGCAGCATTTTCTACCTTCTCGTCGAGTACTCGCCTTGCATTTCATGTTTTTTTTCGTTGGTTGTAGTCCAATGGTTTTGTAAAATTTAGGCCAAGGCCTCAATAGATGGCACAGGTTGTCGACTTCTTCAGGCGTTTTCGCAGCTCTTGCGCGAGGCATGATCAGACACATACGGTTTTCGAAGGAATGCCCTCCCCTTGGTTTAAAAATTTCAACACAACACATCAGCGGACAGAAAATACATGCGGGGAAACTCATCGATCGAATTTGGAAACGCACCACATTCTAATCTTCTTCTTCTTCTTCGTAATTTTTTATATTTGTTAGGCCAGTGTCTTCCATTAACTTACTCGAGGGAAGGAACAATTTACATTACAACCATCAAGGACAACACGTTATTCGCTGTCATCTGAGAGGCTTTAACCACAGCCGGTATTTCTGTAGGAGAAAATATCAACAATTTTACGGTAACATTAACGCAATGTCATATCTAATAATGGATTCATTTTGCTTTGTCTGATGAGATATCGGCGGGATAGGAGAAATTGCTGAATAACATAATATGCAAGACAGTACAACATCGCGAATAGATTATTACCACGACAACATACAGGAACCATTAATACTTTCGGGTAAACGTCTGGGAAACCATTGAATAGCCATTTCTATTTTATGACATTAAAGAAATAAACTGCTAAGTTATCCGACCCAACATGGTAATTCGCGCTTGATTAGAAACATTGTTTTCTGTATAACTATTTTTTCAAATATATTATTAGAAATATTAGATTTTTATTGCTCACATATGATCAAATTATATCGTTATCTTAGTTGTGAGAAGTGTAAGTTATTTTCCGTCAGTGCGAAATAGATGGTTATGGCTTCAACTATGATGGTCATAAATCAAGTTGCAGAATAAACCTAGACCTACAGAGATGTCAATGATTACTATTTAATTTCAGACTGCAATTCTCTATTATGCAAGCGCGTTTTCTTCATTGGCATATGTGGAGGATGAGTAAATTGGTTTTCTTACTATCCCAATTGTCGAAGCTCCGCATCTAGCTCATCTATACAAAAGTAAATGTTTTTTTTAGTTTGCTGATTGCTGATAATATAATCCATGCCCGGAATGAACGATGGTTTAGTTATTCAATGTTTAACTTCGATATCAGTAAAATTGTGTCAATAGGATTAATTACAAGGCTTGAAACACTAAATATCCTTAGTACAAAACATATTACACAATTTTTTAGATTTTTATAGATCAATCTTTATATTTTTATTTCTTTACAAGGTGTTGTTCTTTATACTGGAAAATTTTTACCATTTCATGATGCAATACTCACAGTATTAAAAGAAATAAGAGCATATTAATTAATTATTTCACAAACTCGGAACAAATTCGGGAAAACCTTTTTTTGGTATCCTGTTATATCTGATTAATTTGATCTGACGGTGTTTATATATTAAAAATGCAGCTTTGCAGTGATGTATTGATGAAAAAAGTTCAATACGAGTTAATCTATTATCTAACATTGAACTTCTGTTATGAAACTTGGAAATGAAGGTATAAGCTTAGAGCTTTCTGCATCACGAAATCCAATCTCTGTGCAGCGTCGTCACATCATTGTAGTTGGTGTTTTTTTTTACGAAAAGGTGAAGACCTCTCTGATGTTGTTTTGAACTTTCACTTGAAGGGTAAAATAATCCATCCGTCTATAAGTACAAATTGTTGCGTCATTAGCTTTACTTATGTTTCCATTGAACACAAATAAACGTAATGCTCATTTGCCCTTTTTGATAAACCATGTCGGCATTTTTACATCTACCGACATTCAAATGTCAAACAAAAACAGAACTATCGCTAGCCTATCCGGCTACGACAGCACAAGTTGATCTAATTTCGATTATTTTTATCCTTCCCTGTGTCGTTAGATATGAAGACATTTTTAATACCACAGAAATTAAAGCTATGATGAAACGATTTTTTATTGAATCACCTGCGCAACAATTTGTCGAAAAGATATTTCAACCAAGCGTATTTTTTTCTTTCCTGAATTACTAAATTTTTTGAATTAAGAATTTAAATTAAAAAATAATTCTAGACCGTCTAATGCAATTTCTATAAATAAATTAACATTATGTACTGGAATTTATCATCTTTTCTGAACTGCCGTATAATTATGAAAGAGGTTTATTGCGCCATTTCAGGTATATGGCATTATCCAGGCGCTTTCGATCCTGACATTTGTGTGAATCGAGAACGAACTTGCGTTTTAATGCAAGATTGAACGTAAATAGACACCTACATAAACTGCATCAATAAAAGCTCTCAGCAGTTTACAAAAAATATATACTTTCTAAATATAAAGTTACATAATCGCGAGGAATACATGCTTTTCTCGATATCACTGAAGATAATCTTTTTTTGCGGAAATACATTTTCAGCATGTTATGATACTTATTAATATTTAATATTATTTTCATCTTCCCACTCAACTAGCTGATATTCGCTGTCAATGTGGAACACGTTTTTCGCGTTGCGGTCTTCCGTAAAGAACGTTGGAGGTGAATATTAATTAAGCGAATTGATATCTGCTGTTACGTTACATTGATATCTAAACACGAAAGTGTCCACAGATCTAAATCTATGAGCAGACGAAAGAGATTTTTGTGACTTAAGTATTTTTATGTTTGATGAACTATTAACATAATGCGCAAGTTCTAGGCATAGTTTCCCTGACTACAAATACGCATGGCAAGCTTTAAGACGTATACTTTTTGATCAGGAGAATTATAGAACATCAATTTACAAAGTTGTCAGCAATTTTGTAATATGACGCCGTTTACTAAAAAATCAGTTCAAAGCCGGGCGGAGATAATCTTTTCCTGCGTGAGCGCGCAAATAAGAAAATGATTTCTGAGTATATTTTTATGGCTTTTAGAAAAAAGTCTGAGAAATAATCTATTAATAATGTATTATAACTACCTAGATATAAAATAAATAAAAAAAGGACAAACATGGAAATTATGAGCTCCTACCTGAAGCTACCTACAATTTATGATCTTACCATCAAATAATAGTTTTTAGGGTCAGTCAATCTATAAAAACATTTGCTGTATCTGTGCATGCATCATAAATTTAATTAATTTAAGATGGCTTTCAATATACTTTGGTTTATAACGCTTTCATATTGCCTTTCCATATGATTGATATCAAATTAAGTTACAGTTACATACTGTGATCATTTGATATATTTGAACAAACTATTTGTGCTAGCAGGGTCACGTGTTTTTCCTCTGCACGAACACTAAACTTTCATCTCAAATGCTGACGCTCACTTTGTAGCCATTGATCATGTATCAGAATATGTAAGAACATGGCGGTGACTTGCCGTAAAATGTTTGTCTTCCATCTCCCATGATAAGTATGCTGTCTGCTTCTGTCAAATGACAATACCTATACCTGATCAACTCTCTTCATATTCCACCCCTTATATTTCAGGTAATTTAAAGTGCGATTAAAATACAGTAATCTAAACTGTCCGGGATAGATTGATGTGTTGTTATCAAGTTGTATTTTAACTCTTCCTTGCTGAATGGATTCTGCGGTTTTAAATATGTTTGAAATTACTCAGAAGTGGCTATAACATATCGATTTATTGACGGAGCTGCTGCATTTTTCTAAGCAGTTATTTCGCCGTTGGTTGACTTCCGTTTGCAGCCTTCGTGTGATATGTCAAGGTTGCTTTAATCAGAGCCATAAATCGAATCTATTGATAACCTTATAAATGAAATTATCTTCAAAGCCAAGATTAAAATACGAACGTTATCAATGGAGGTCTCTTCTTGAAAATGAAATTCATGTGTAGAAATGCAATGAAATAAACCATTAAAATTAGGTGAACGCAATGAATTTATGCCTTCTATTGCGGCTTGGAGTTATATTATATCCAATGGTGACTTAACACCACGTCATATAAGAGGCACTTACCAAATATCATTAATTTACATTCATGAAGCAATTTTCGAGTACAGAATAAGTTGTAGTGTAGTGACTGATAAATTGATGAAAAAATGATAATGTTTTCAATTAATACTAGGTACATCTTTATTCGTGTTTGAAAAGAGCTAGAAAAATAGAACAGAATTCAAAATTCGAATTATTACATGTTATTATTTTTGACGTACAACAATTATTATCATATATGTCGTTTATAAAATAACGAATATATATATATATAAATTGTCTTTGTATTATACGATGGTACAGACGAAATTTGTTATAACTTTTCTCCAAAACGAATGTCTATAAGTACTATGTTATGAAACATTGAACTATAATTATGATTGACTATTTCCTTAATATTATTTTCTATAATTCTATTTGAATATATTATTGACAAGGCAGTTTGGTGTGATTGCATATGTCTTAAATTAACACTGTTCTAAATTAACGAAAATCATTTCTTTGGGTTTCGATAAGGTTTAATTGGTTTTATTTAAGAACAATCAAATACATAAATTATAACTTTGACGATTATGAGAAATTGAACAAATTTTAATAAAGTTGGATCCATATTTTGGAAGTTAGTTGCATTTTCCAACGAATTATTGTTTTCAAATTCAATTGATTATATTGACAATAGACATTGAACACGTGGGCTTTCAAATTTATTCTAGTTGGAATGTTAGTTTGATGTAGATACATGGATTGTTCCAAGTGTAAAATTAGGCATTATCAGATGGAAAGCTGTTTGATGTGGCTATGAAATGACGCGCCTGATCGTTTAGACAAATAATTCTACGTTGATTTATAATCATCAATTCATTTCACTAAAAAAAACCGTGGCATCGTGTTTGTAGAATTGATTTTATAGCGCTTCCTGTCGATTCAATAATATCCGTAGCATATAATTTGGCAGACAATAAAACGACCAAACAAATTATGCTCTAGTCGTAGATTTTTTATCTGAAGGAAAAGCGATAGATTGAAAAGGTTAATGTACAATTATTCTCTGCCTGCTGTGCCAGTGTTTTTATGTTGCAAGCTAAATCAACTTAAATTTTTTCAACGGATGGACGAAAATACACAAACAATTAAACTTTTAAATTAATATGTAAACATTTATTGGCCAGAATTACTATGTTTTTCTGAAAACTAGACGTTCAGCTCAAATTTTCAAACTGAAAAAAAGTATCATATTAATCTTTTGATTAATCAATGATTTTCGTCTTTCTTTTCGTGGGCTTTTAAACTTTCAGTGGTAATTCCATTAAAACCCGCCGCCGATTGAACCTGACCGCTGCCTTCTGATAAAATTTACCTACAACTTGATATATATATCAGGGGCGTAGCTAGCCCGAGATGGCAGGGGGCAAATAATTTTAAGGGCGCCGACGTCGGTCAAGGGGCGCCTCAAGCTCCGGACGTTGGTGAAGGGGCGCCCCCAGCTCCGGACGTCGGTTGAGGGGCGCCCCCAGCTCCGGACGACGGTGACGGGGCGCCTCAAGCTCCGGACGTCAGTCTCGGGACGCCCACAGCTCCCGACGCCGGTGACGGGGGCGCATCGAGGTTCGGACGACGGGGTGGGGCGCCTCAAGCTCCGGTCGTCGGTCACGGGGCACCCCCAACTCCCGACGACGGTGACGGGGGCGCCTCAAGCTCTGGGCCCCAAGCCGCGGACGATGGTGACGGGGGCGCCTCAAGTTCAGAAGGAATGCGCCCAGTATGACTTATGACGTAGACCCCATCGCCATCAGTGCCTCGCCGACCTTTGGCGCGGCTTTTATTTCAGTGAGGGCGCCGCTTCGCGGCGGTTCTTGTGATGACGGCGAGGGGGCCGCCGATTTTTTTCAGGGGGGAACTGCCCTCCTTGCCCCCCTCTATCTACGCCCCTGTATATACGTACTAATGTACGAAGGGTAAAAGTATGATTTTTTTGCGACACTTAAAGGTAGGTTCCCAGATAAAATCGGGTTTAAATCTCAAAATGCTATTATATAGCATTATAATAAATATTTCGTGCCATGATAGTTTTATCTTATATAATCCGCTACTAGGTCGAACACGATATAGCGCATATAACATCTTGAATTCACAATAATTCAAGACTAATTTGTTGTATGGTCTTACAATAAGTCAGTGTACATTTTAATCGGTTCATCACATCTTACCAGATCTATCTGTGAACCAACTTAATAAATAAAATAAAAGAACATGCTTTTGGGTGAATGGAGTACTGTATGCACAAAATCAGTAATAAAATTACCATCTGACTCAAGCTTGTTATAATTATTATTTTTTTATATTGTTTAATCGCTTTTATTTTTGGCTTGAAAGCGTATTTGTGTCAAAGTATAATTCTGAAGCTCTGAAATTATTCATAGAATTTTTTACATTCTAGTTCCATGTCAAATGTCATCATCAGCTTTGAGCGAAACATTTTCTGATAACTGAACACTTGAATCTTTTTAATGGCATGATCCAATGAGACCGCGGGTTATTTTAACTTCTCCGTATAGATCCCAATACAATACCGTATGCTGAGTCAAGGTTGAGACTTTCTGCTAAGTAAACATAATATCATGGTTTTAAAGGTGGAAGTAGCGGTAAAAATTCAATTAAACTAAGAGAAACCGAATATCATGTCAATTCTCCGGCGCTAAGTTCCGAATTATTTGCGGGATATAAAGTACTGCAAAAAATCATTAATTGCGGGCAAGTAAATCATCTGATTGCTTGCTAAGAAAAGATGGCCTAATTCTGCCATCGTACCATCCAAAGTTCGCGTAACTTTTGAAAAAGATAAACCCAGTTAAATTGTGTATATATCCTTAACACTTGGTATATTTTTGCATTACCAGTATATTTCTAATCATATTTCTTATATATGTTTTATTGAAATATTTAATGAAAGAATGTTGATTCTAATTGCTGAATGCAGTGAGACATTACTTGTGGCGTGTAAATCACTTTTACAATTACCATTCCAAATCATTGTTATCCCATTTTACATTTGTCTTCATAAATTGCCTGCAAATTACTGCAAATCTATTGTGAATATCCTACATAGTGGCATTTTCATGCTAAAAGAAAACTTATTCACCGAAATATAATTCAATCTGGTAATCTCGGTGTTTATTCCTATGGTTGTCGCCACTTCGTCTGCAACCACAACTTTTATAATATAATAGCTGCAAATCAGTATTTTTTAATGTTTTAAGTATTTCAAATGTAGTTTTTAATGTTTGATTACAGATGTTTAAATCCGAATATTGTACGCTTTTGTTTTTTCTCCACAGTGTATGGTTGTCGGGTAGTGGAAATTGATGGACTGAGCCACTGTATTCTCTGCAGTTGTACCGAATAGCATAAATAAACGGTATTTTCGCGTGGTATAGTTGAGGCGCATTAGATACTAGTGTCAACGAGGGAGTTTAATGTTTTCCAATTGAGCAATTGAGCATAAATACAAATTACAGTTGCAGTTGCGAAGTGGCAATAGCTGTACCGACACTCAATCACATACGCCAAACTGAAATGCTACACTACTGATAAAACCGCAATTGGAAAATAAGGAAAGGAAGGAAATAGTCGACAAAAATGTAAGTTATAATCATGACTCATTTTGTTTTACAATTAACATAATAAGAAACATTTTATGTTTGTGTTATATAGTTATCATATTTTTTATTGTTGGGATAGTTCACATATTGGTTGATAATTTGAATTATATACACTGATATTTACAATGAAAAACATTCAAATATATATATATATATATATCGTAATTATATTAGTGTGTTTCATTGCACGGTTTTTTATTCCGCCTATTTTTGATATAAAGTATATTCTTTCAAGTGATTTCTTTTTCATCGTGCTTTTTTCGTGCAGATTTGCTTACAACAGATTTCAGATCGAACTAGTGGTTCATCATCCACGCTACGTAAAACCATTTTAACGCGAGGAGGGCTTGCTTAGCCATTCATTTCTGTCCTTTTCTGTAACATCCATCGTCAAGGTTCTAAACACGTCGTTAATAAACAGTAATCTGTAAGCCTGATTGATGTTGCCTTCGCGACACAACTGTCATTCATTCCAATACATCCGCCGACAACCACTGAAAGGTCAATCGTTCCATAAGCGAAGTTGCGTGACCTAAGACAAAAATCCCCTTGCTTTGATATATGGCGTATTGGCTACCAGGGAATTCATCACTTTGCATGTTATAATCAAGTCCTTAAGTTTTATTGTCATGCGAAGAAGGGTCTTATTCATATAAAATGTCTCACATCAACATGCAAACTTGACTTAAAAATATGTGATTATAATCGAAAAAGAATGATAGAAATATTGATATCCTCTGATATAGTAGGAATGAAGTATACGTGTCTTGATATATTTGGAGAATCGAATGAAGCAATAATTTTATACAATTCAGTGTGTTTGGTTGGATTCTTAGCCTGACGGTGACATCTTTATGACAAGTAATTCCTGTCTCTCATAAATAGGCAAATTCGATTTTGATTATACGACAAACTGTACTGTATAAAATAATTATGCCATCATGTGTTAATTCAGTTGGCGTTCTGTTGGTTTAATCGTCGCTCATTACTCTCTGAAGGCTTTCTGAATGCAAATAATTCAACAATGAGCTGCTTGCGTAGACGTGCACTAGACTGCATCTGTCATTAATTGGTGAAAAATAATATACGATAATACTATGAAGGCTGAACAGTTTTAGTCATTGGAACATAAGAGAACTTTACATTCACCATTCACCATTCACCATTCATGAACAATCAGTGTCTTTTAACGTGGTTTATTACATGGAAAGAACTTATGAACTGAAAATATTCACAAAATGTAAACATAGTATGAAAAACACAATTTAGAGACCGAAACATCGTGTCCTGTGAATTTAATTTGTAAAAATTATTTTAGCTTTTTTATATTAAAATTAATATTGTAAATTTGTGTCGACACACCTTTTTATAGTATCATAACTAATTCCTAATGAATATAAACTTTACTTAGAAGTCCAGTACCTAGTATAACATATAGATTATATATAGTGTGACATTTAAGTGAAATAAATATACAATTTCTTCATGTCCATTACGCCTCTCATAACGAATTAATTCTATCCATGAATCTATAAAGAGATATCTTCATAGATCCACGTTCTATCCCATACATGTATTATTTAGAATTTAGGTAAAAATGCCAGAGGTAAAAATGCCACAGGAAAAAAATGAAAAAAAATATTTGAAGAAAACAGTTTATTACTTTGTTAAAAGCATGTTTAGATACATAACACTAAATATTTTGAAAATTTATCATAAAAT
>JAYJLZ010166632.1:0-11335 GCA_036873915.1 Tubulanus ruber | reverse complement strand
CGATGTTAACACCGCAACTCACTCGACGCGAAATACGCGCTCCAAGTGTAATATCTGGTGCATTAAAAATATCATACAACAGACACTGTCGTCAATAGCACTATAACAATAGCAATATAACATTCCTACCTAACTTTTCCTTTAAACTAATTATACTTGTTGTAATGAGTGTTTTGAACTTGTTAACATAACGTCTTCTGAGATGATATAACCATATGCTGGAGAAATAGTACTGTAGTGGATTATGGTCGCATTGCAACTGGTGCTGGACGTCATCAGGAATTACTTATAACAGAAATAACTTCTTCCTTGAATCTGCTATCAATTAAATAGGATGGACTATGTTGATGAGCGTGTGTAATTAGTGTGTAATTAGTGTTTAATTGCGACTTTGAAGAAGCAAGACATGTTAATTCATCGACTGCTAGTACTGACAACATTATTTACAGGTGAGGGATTTTAGTATTAAATAAGTTGGTTTATAATTGATCAAAACTTTGATAAATACTGATTCATGAATATGAAATTTAAGTACAGAACATAATTTTATCTTAATTATTAAAATTGGACATTTAGCTATTCGAAATATTTATGTTTTATTTTACGGTATAATATAATTATTCCTAAATATTTAGACGTACAGAGGTCAACTATTGTACGATTATTTTAAGCATCCATAGTTTGTATTTTTCGGTTTTACTTAAATTACTGAATAATCATAAACAAATATATGAAATAATTTTTGAATGAATTATGTATGTTTATATACTTTTATTCTATATCGAGTATAATCTATGTCATAAATAAATTCTCTATTTACTAATAGCGAATATTTTAACCTTATTTACAATGACATTTCAAATTCTATAAATGAAAATAATAAACTCCTACCCGGTAGTTTCCGTAACCTAATAATTAAAAATAAGTAAAATTGTTTAAATTTTAAAAAAATTATAGTTTTGTCCATAAAATATGTTGACCGTATAAAACAGTTTCTAATATCTCAAATAACATTGAAGTTATGGGATCAAACTTGCCCTCATGGTCACGTGAGTTATAAGAGCACTTCGTGACCTCACCTAAGCAAAAGGTTTTACAAATACAATTATTGCATCAGTTGATGAGGTGGGATTTGGTCGGTGAGATAGAATCATGTATTCTATCAGCGTTTTGCTTGAAGAAGATAGAGAACGCATTAGGAATTTCACTCAAAGGTAATTTGTTGGTAATTTCCACACAATTTTCGCCAATTATGTTATCAACGTTATGGAACAGTACTGTTTTGTAAATTGTATGTTATAGACCTCCCTGGTCATACAGTAACATTATGCAGTAAATTACATTAGTTTCACATATAATACTTATAAAATTAGATTAATTGGGTAGGCCTACACATGTTTTGGCAAGTTACAACAGCACCTTAACTATTTCCGTGTGTAATTTTTTTGGCAAAACCGTTCAGCTGCGTAGAATAAATTTTGGGATATTTTAGGTTGCTTTGTTGAGAGGCTGATTCTGTCTTTCTAGTACATGCAGAAAAAAAATCTGGGGGTTAGATTGGACCCCCAAATGGACCCCCAAAGTCTAAAAAAGAGTTTCTGAGAGACTCTAAGACCTCCCAAAACTATAAAAAAACATTTAAAATGACGATTTCTCAATTTTAGATGGTAGAAAACATTGCTACCATTCAGCCAAAAAAATTGGATGACTTGGGGTCACACTGAGACAAGGGTCTCATGGTCACCAAAAGGTCATGAAATTGTCGAGTGAGCCACCTTTATATATTTGAGACATTCTATAGCTCAAAATATGATAATAATGAACTTGGAAAACGCTCTTTTTACATTAGTTACAGATTAATTTTACAGTAAATGTTACAAAAGAACACGATTTGTACAATTCAAGTGTATGCAAGTACAAGGATTGCATGTTATTGAATAGTGAACATTTTTCAGGCATTCGTTTAAAATACAAGTGAAAATATTTCATAAAATTATTAAATCTACCTTATTTCTTTATTTGCAGCGTTGCTTGTGACGTCAGCGTTACATTGCTATCGTTGTTTCACTCCTACTACTCCGGCGGCAAAATGTCAAGATGATTTTCAAGGTCTCACACCTGAGAATTGCACTGATAATCAACCGTATTGTATGGTAAGCATCTACCTCGTCCTGAGCTATCAGACGTGTACATAGAAAAAAATAACTTCGCGTCATTTAAAGGAGTGCCATTACCAATGTTAAAGTATTTTTTGATGTTCATTTAGTTGTTAAACGATTTATCTTCATTTTGTTTTATACAAGTCGAATTAAAAAATCCGCTGGATTAATGTTGCGCAATGGATTTAAGTGTATTATTTAAATCAGAAATGATTATGCACATTAGGTCTGTTAAAATTACTTGTTTAATCTTTCCCTTGGTAACATATTTCCATTGCTGACTTTCAATCTTAAATGAATGAATCTATAAACTTCGTTTCGCGTCTGTTCTCAGAATGGTCATTCGTTGGACGAGCAATAACTCGCAAACGACATCATCTATAGGCCTACTATAACTATTATTTTTTGCGTGAGATCTCATTCTATTAGCGATGTTACCCTTACAAGGGTGTCGTATAGATGTAGGTCTTGGATCAGTTTTCGTGGCCAAAAAAATAGCAACCGAGAAAACCTTTACGACATATTTTGCGCTGTTTTCTTTTTGAGTAAAATTTATGTAATTGCATTAAGGTTTTTGAATACAATAAGCAAGTAACATTTACTAACAATACTATTCATGAATTATTTTGACGGATTTCTTCTTACAGTCAGAACGAACCGAAGTCAATGGAATTGTACAAAAGTTTGTCCGGGGTTGTGAGATGAAATGTGTTCAACAAAGAAAAGGAGCCGCTGGTAATTATACAGGAAATTTGGCTGAAATTCAAAGACAGGAATTGAAAATCCTTTTCCTTAAATCATTCCATATGAATTGCTTTTAAAGTTTCTTGTCGCATGACATTATGGAAACATTATTTTGAAAATAATGATAATTCTTTAGTGTTATAAATAGAAAGAAGACCAACTAAAACATTTTGAGTAACTGTTAATTACTCTAAGAAGCATCCTCCCACCTTTAAATCATGTTTGTATGTACGGTTTTATATAATATTGTATTGAAAAATCTGTATTGTATAACGTTACCATTTACTACTCGAGAATGGAAGCATAATACAGTCAACTCCCGCTATAACGATGTTGAAGGGACCACAAGAAATACTTCGTTATAGAAGATGTTCGTTATAAGCAAAGACCACATGGTCACTTTGTAATAAGCGATATAAGCGACTTTACTATAGCGGGAGTTGACTGTAATACATTAGGTTTGTTTCTTTACAGGACAATTTGGTGAATTCCGAAGCTGTTGTCAAACTGACTTATGCAACACAGACAATGCCGGGTCCGATGGAAATGACGATCCAATATATGTTATTGCCTTATTACATCTAGCTTATATTCTGATATGAGTGCACTAAAGTTGTATCTCCAATGACGTTTAGTTGTGGTTATAAATGGATAAATTCATCTTGGAATAATCCTTCTTTACATACTTTGATTGTTGACTTATCGATGGGATCCCACTTATTTCACAGAGAAAAGTAACGATCATTATTCTTTTGTTACGATCGTCAGCAAGAAAACTTCTGTATCAATATATCTTCTTTTTGTAATATAGGCAATTCTGAGAAGAATTCTGGAGACTTTAAGAATAATACGTATGACAATTATGACATTTCTATCATTTAGCAGCTTATCTAAAAATTGCTAATTGCTCTAAACAAACTAAATAATTAAACTGACATAGTTGCGCAAAAAAAACAAACAAATAAACTATTTAAATTCTCAGATATTTAAAATCTACTCACGCAGTAAATAGACTGTAGCAGGACAATATATTATATTAACCCAGATTAGCTAGTGTTCGCTTAATCAAATTTTTAAATTGTTTTGGGTCTGATTTTATTTCAATTTAACGATTTCAAAGTATTTTGCACGCATGCCTCAATTATGCTGGACGTTTCTACAAAACTCGTACCTCGCGTTCCGAATATGACGATCAAATAATGTCCCTGAAGTTTGACCATGACTTCATGTCGACATGTGGACGTCTTTGAGTTAATGGACCATTCGTCAACGATAAAGCACTTTAAACTCTCACCGTGTATTTGTAAGTCCGGCGTCGCACGATACAACTATTAAGAGTTATTTATTCAGTAATAAGTATCAAGAAACTACCTTTTTTCGTAGATTCGCTTTAGCGACCAATCAATGTTTGATAAGCACAGCAATTTTATAGTTCCCAAATTTCATTCTAGAGGAACTCCGGATGTGGCATATGGATGATAAAATAAGTAAGTATTATTACATTACTTAGCACTTATTTTCCAACTAATTTGTGCCTACCAGACTCGAGTGTTGAATGTATATTCGATGTCTGTGGCAAGCAGATATTGTAGTGTTATTTTGTCTTTGTTCGGGATGGTAATTTAAACACATCTTCGGAAGACAGCGGAGTTGAATGTCGGATGGCGTTCAGGTAATTCGGACGCTTTGATGTCAAACCAATTATCGGTGGCTTAGATGATTTACAGACTCGGCGTGGTTTCCACCCTGTCGTAATTGTCGCGTCACCAACAGGCAAGTCGATGTTACAAAATGTACTGTTATCAGTTGCAAGTGCAGGGTGCCATTTAAAGTACATCCACTACTCTAAATTTTAGAATTTATAAAACGCTTGTTGGAAGTATTTGTGGAGAAATAACTGCCAGACCAGTGTTGTTATTTTCCAATTATTGTTTGTTATTCATGTTATTCATGACTGCTGCCCAAACGGTAGGTAGTACTAAAGACATACAAACGTAGCAATAGTTTCCTAATGCGTCACATTTCGTATTGTTAGTAAGTTATTGAAAGATTTGTATACAATAGATTTTGTGTCTTCGACAGAAAAAAATCGCAGTATGTACCGACCAATAACACTCAAATGAGATAAGTCACAAAAATAACATTTAGTAAAGAAGCAACAAGGAAATACTTTAGATTTACGAATGGATAGTGGCAGTTCTCTTACCTAATAATGTATTAACCATCAGTGAGAAAGGTAAGTAAGGATGCACTTGGGTTGCACTTTTACAGTAAGTTTGTGTTTTACCGCTCTTTAATCAAATGCGCTGAAGTTTATATATACCCTTTAGGAAATCAAATTACCGATGAGTCGAGCATTGACGACAACGAACCCATACCTTGCCGTCATTAAAAGAAATCATCAACGCATTTCCCGCCGAAGCCGTTTTGATTTCATTATTCACCTTTAACGCAATGTGATCCACTCTACAAGGGATATCAGCACTATTTTGTTCATTATTCCGTATTACACGACATCAAATCGTGTCGCTGGGAACTAACATCTAATTACTGGCTTCTATAAACAGATCCATGCCTTATGAGACGAAACAAGAATTCTCTATTATGTTATTTATGCAAAGGAAATTGTTAAAGCAGTGGTTCTACCGAAGTTCTTTTATCATAACATTCATTTAATTATTGATAGAGTCTTACTCTGACGGTAATTAATTGAAATTATAGATTTTTTATGTTTATGTCAAAATGTAAACTATAATCAATCATACAAATTTGGTCTACGGTATTTTCCTTAATTTGCTAACGTTACGTTATCATACAAGGTCACAATGAAGCTTGCTCACAAAGAATTAACTTTACATCAACTATCAGTGACACAGATGATTAGCAAACAATGTGTTGAACTCGGAAAGAGGAGTAATTTTTTCTTTTAATGTTAATAATTTCAATACAGATTTATGAATGCCAGCTCGTTCACGATGGTTTGTATGATTTATAACATCTAAAAAAAATCTATACATTCATCACTAAGATAAACAAGATAACTCTAATGTCGGCCATTCAGTACTAAAATTGATATAACGTTTCAAAGTTGCATTTCGACATGAAAAAGGAGAAATTAGTGTATTAATCCAGAAGTATTCAATAGACGACAGGAGAAGAATTCGCCTTTAATATACAATTATATAAATTATTGTGGCTCATTCGGGCCATATTTTCGAGAAAGAAATATTTAATTGTGAGCAAATGATTTCATTTAATACAAACAACTAAAATTATACAACTCCGGGCATTTAAATCATCGAATTTCGAATCAACCACCAAGAGAAATAAAGGAAATTTGCACGCATAACTTCATCAGTACTATAAATATATGTATTAATATCGCCTTCACAGGATCCAAAGGCGTAGCAACATTTCTATAAAACTAGAATCTAACATTCAATCAACGCACGTGAAACCAAAGTTACTCTAATTTTATAAAATAAGAATTTCTCGATACAACAATTCCGATGTTGAAGGGGTCATCGGACGAAAGGGAATCATTTTTGGTATTCTACAAGTTGGCCTACATTAAATGTGATTAACTGATAAGAAAGGAAGAGCTTTATCATCAGCAGTAATTTGTTCGGAAGTCATGTAAGTACTCTTTATAAAGCCCGAACAATTCTGTCGTCCTAAGCTGTCCTTACGTATACATGGCTTCATTAGTTAATGCGTCAAGAATATATTGACCGACATGCTGGTCGGATTAACCGCCACGTGATGGCGGGCGTAAGCTCACATACATTCGCATCGCGGCGAGTTCACCTGTTCAGTTTTTATACAACTTTAGAAATAGAATCGCTTCTTTCCCTTGTGTAATCAGATTAAAAAGTTTCGCATGATACACAAGTAAATTTGGCTGAACTTGTCGTGAAATAAGTGACACTTAGTGATTTTCTTCTAAAGAAGATAACAAAGTAACAATTATTGTTTAAATTAAAAAAGCCGTGGTTTTCAGTTCGCTATTTAAAACTCATTTTTGTAATTAAATTACCTTCGTCATGTTTTCGATATACAAAAATAATCGTCAACAATTTTGAAGCCCGACATTAATTATACACGTTGTGATTTATGATTTGAGACAAACATGTGTTCAAAGATTTTTTTTTCAAATATTTAATTAATTTTATCGTTTTTTGAAAAATTGAAGACTTCATATTTGCATTATATCATTACGCCCAGTTACCTGTATACGCTCCTGTGATAATGACAGCCTCCAAGAACAGCTTTACTGTGAGGATCATGCTCTAAATTAATTATTAATGTAATACTGTAATTATAAATACAGGAACGAACAAATCTGACATTCAATTGTTTATCAATTTATATTAAACATAAATAACAAGAAACAAGTACATTTGGTGTGAAATTTCGCGTTTATTTATGTAAAGTGAAATAATAATAGTTGAAGTGGAATAGACATTTTTGACATCCTATAAATTCAAGATAAAATATGGCCTGGAAATTTCACACGATTTGAGTGACCACAAGGAGGAGGGATGTTCACAATAATGAATATTGAGAGTTTTTAAATCACTCGTGCTAAAATCCTGGCTGAACAAATCTAAAATATGAGTTTTATATATTATACACTTATTTAAGACATTTCTCTGTATTTAAGAGAATAAGATTCTTGTTACATCGTAATCAACGAATTTAACAGAACGACACATTAAAATAAAACTACAATTGAACAACGTTCAGTAGAAACGAAGAAGGCGACGTTGTACAAGTCTACTTCTTAGTTGGCTTCGATTTAAGTCCACTCTCAACATTAGCATTTTTCTTTGGAACTTGTTCAATTGGAGCAACTTTTGTCGCAAACTTTGGACTTGGGGGAGGCCGAGTTGGGAAAGACAGCTTCCCTTTAGAAGGAGAAGGTAACTTTCCTGCAAGTGCCAATCCAACTAGAGTAGCTACCAAGCCTCCGAGAGATAATGCTAGTGCCACCATTAAACCCGTTATCAACCAGTTTGTTTCGTCTCTAACAGGAACTGGAATGATGAAAATAATCATGGAATTTATCGTTACAAGAGGCACTAAAAGCAGAGCAGTTTTATATAGTAATTTTGTTTTAAAGCAACCATAAGTAACACTAAGATTGTAGTAGTGATAATATGAGTAAATTTGTAGACTTCATACTTAAATTAGAGAGAGTAGAAAATAATCAAAAGAAAACATTATTTGACAGTGGAGGTAAGAAAGAAGTAATTACCTGGGCTAGTTGCCTCTTGGGATGAACTCGGTGTACTCTCCTCGGGGGTTGTAGACTCGGGTAGAAGATCACCAAATACTTCCACTTCCGGTAATACAAGCGTGGTTGGTCCAGTAGAGTGCTTTACCAAAATCACATATCGCCCCATGACGCCATCTTTGCAAGTTATGCGTTTCATCAAGCCCGAGGAAAGACCATCTATCCGTTGGCAAAGGTGAAGTTTCTGAGAAGAGGGACCTACTGTGTTTGACTGTGCCGTAGTGGTAGACGTAGTTGTAGACGTAGTTGTTGTGGCGGCAATAGTTGTGTTTGTAGCATTAGTTGTTGCGATCTGTGTCGTGACGTTGGTATCTGTAATATTCATCGACGTCGTAGATTCGACTGTAGTCGTTGCAATATTCACTGGTTTCATGGCATCTACGTCACTCGGGGTAAACTCTTCCGCGACGAATACTTCAACGTTTCTCAACGAGGAACCTAAATGTCACACAACTCGCAAGATTAGTCATATTTTTAGCACACGTTAATTACGTCAATCCTTAACAAATTCCGGTGTGTTATAATATACAGTATATTGTGATAAAGTCTGTTATGGCGAGCAGAAGACTTTCCATATTTTTTTTACTTTTTTTAATGTCCATCTCAATAAGGTGCCGTCTCCTAATGTTTACTTGCTGCCAAAATTTTGGCATACGTAATTAGTTAGAAAGTTCTTAGTTAAATATTCTGTATAAATATCTCTGGTTATATATAACTATAAAAACCAGACGATGGTTTGTAACTGTACGATGACGTCTCACCTGACCAAGGTCACTTAGTGCGAGTACAAAACGTTTTCATTAACAAAAATCGTTATTCATAAAATTATTATAAACTAGAAACGGGCACTATAATAACCAATCATCCCACCAAATTTCATGCGATTCGGTTTAATACTTTTTGAGTTATGCGAATAACAAACACACAAACAACATTACACACACACACACAGCGATCAAAACATAACCTTCCGCATTTTGCGAAGGTAATTATTTAACCAAATAGATATTCTGTATTTTTTAATAAAAACTTTCCTCTGTAAATTGTGGTTCTTTTACTGGCATTCATATATGTGTTATTTCTGATGTGTATGTAAAGTAAGGTTTATAGTCTGGTATCACTGCTCAGCAGTCTCACCCAATAACACACGGTTGTAACGCGGTTGACAAGGGCAGTCACAGGCACTCACTTGTCCATTGAGTCTTTCCCCCGCTAATGCGGGCTAGTCAACCAGAAAATGATCATTTGAAACTCTACCAGAGGTGGGTTTGAACCTGGGACCTTTTTAACCGCTGAGCCACACTGTCGATGTG
Source organism: Tubulanus ruber (assembly GCA_036873915.1). Taxonomy (NCBI): domain Eukaryota; kingdom Metazoa; phylum Nemertea; class Palaeonemertea; order Tubulaniformes; family Tubulanidae; genus Tubulanus; species Tubulanus ruber. Next base: position 1,823 of record JAYJLZ010166632.1, on the reverse strand, counting down.
TATTGTTTTAATTTTTTTAGAGTGGACCAGAATTTTACTTCTTAATTTAAATACAATTAACAACTCACTGTCCATTGCCTGAGTGAGGTATAAATGGGTTATAATGTAACGAGCTTCCAGATCAACTGACCACCACACAGATCCACTTGTCGACTTCAATACTGTTGATGTCAATTCCTTGCCTTCGTTGAGTCCGTCATTGGCTAATGCGGCGTTTGGTGTTGGATGGCTTTGTGTAGTTGGCTTTTTCAAGGCGATGTTATCTTTTCAGTGAAAATTGATGGTAAAAATTACAAGACAAGCGAAGCCGGAAGTACATAATATGCCATTTTCAATGATAATTTTTTGACCCAATTAATTAATCTCGAGTTTCAGAAAACCATGACGCAAATTTTGGGAAACGCTCACCTCTTTTTTGAAGAACTCCGAATACCTCAGCCTCGCAGAGCGTGAAGGGCGTCGTGTCGTCTGCTTGTTTCGTCACTGTGACGTATCTTCCAGTCATTACGGTTTCGCAGTAAATATGGTACACTTCCCCGAGATACGCACCTTCCTTCGACTCGTAACATAAGAAGTGAGGATAAGCTAACGGATCGTCTCCCGAGAACCGGGAAACGAATATCTTGAAATACCGGAAATTTGAACCTATTTCATAATATCAAGAAAAAGAGAGTTCTTGAGATGGCGGTGCCTTCATACCAGGAAAACATATTTACTAACATTTATTTAAAAAAATATTAAAACAATTTTCAATAATTAATAAATTTTTTACCATGTCAAACTTTAAACAAAATTGACAGGCAATAACTTAAATCTTACCGCAACAATCAGATCTAGTAGTCAAAGCAACACTTTCAACGTCATACACGCCCTCAAGGTCAACTGACCACCAAAAAGGTTTGGCACCCCCCGTAATTGTTGCGCAGCTCTGGCTTGCTCTGTGGTCTGATTCAATGTTACCATCTGCTGCGAGCCCGGCAACAGCACTAGATAGCAGCACACCACGAATACTTTCATCACTTTGACGAGCTTTCTTCCCAAGCGCTACGTTCTCTTCATATCAGAAACATAATAATATTACACATGCATTTCCATTTCAGAATATAGACTTTTATATGGACATGGTAGACATTATAATAAAGACTGAGTTAAAAATAGGAATAGCACATGACATATGATATCATCATTCCTTGAGACCACCATTATTAGCCGTAGAGTGGCGCCGATAACCGTACAACATATCGATATAGCACAGATTCTTTTTTTTATGCATTATTCATTACGCTGTATTTTGTAGAATAATACCTCTAAGTTTTTCGTAAAATTCACAAATTTTTCAGTATTTTTTTAAATATTCAGTTTCTTTTATTTTCTTTAAATTACTAAAAGTAAAAATACCTGCAAATGGAAATCCGTAAACTTCGACTTCACAGAATGAGAGATATGAATCCTGAACAACCAGGAGCACGATTTGACCTATTGACCTCCGAGGACATCGGAACGTTTTAGTCTCGCCTGGTTTGAAATCTCCAACAAAGTCGTTACATTGAGATTGGCTTTTAGCTATGGCAGTGTCAGGGTCAAATGACCGTGCTACGAAAAGCCTAAATCGGTCTAATGACTCCCCTTAATAAAAGACAAAATACGATATAGTAACCCGTCACTGCATCGACAGAAGACAAATGTATTTGTTTTTTGCTCATTGATACGATTTATGATCCTAAAGTATATATTTGCGAGGATAAATAAATATGATTGAGCCGTGTTAGTCCCGGATAAATAATAGAAATAACTGGAAAGGCAGTACTTTAAAGACTAACTAA
>JAYJLZ010166521.1:0-11338 GCA_036873915.1 Tubulanus ruber | reverse complement strand
ATTTTAAATGATAAGCAAGGAGGCTAACGCTCCAAATGCCCCAGAATTGCTCTGCTGCATTCAATTTTCAAAAATTTAAGGTATTTCATGGAAAATCAACTTAAAGCTCAGTATTTCAAAAACAATTCCCGAAACATAGCCATATAAATTGGTGATAATTAGGCTGCCAGAATGCTGGAAAATGCATTTCCAGGCTCCATTTTAAAAAAAAAAATTATGGGGGAGGCCCTCCACAACCCCGCTGTCTGCTGATCGCGCCTTCGTCGTATTGTTGACAAAAATATATACACTCCCTGATTTTTAAATCCTGCCCCTTTTAAAAATTCTGCATCCGGCCCTGCTCGTCCGTCTGTAGACCGTTACACTTCGGTTTTTATCACTTTAGTTTTCGTTTGTTTTTTGAGTGAACTATAATGGTTTTCAAATGAATACTTATGGATATACCAAGTCCTAAATGTCCAACTGGCCATATTTGTAAGTGACTCATATACATGTACCTCGATCATTTTTTAAAGAGGTGTTTTGAGCTAATTATCGCAAAGTTGGAAGGTTGGTGGAAAAATATTCATCCAAATTTAGCCGATACTTTCAATTATGAAATTATAAATGTTGTAATAGATGTTACAAAAATGTTCTTATTATGACTGCTGTTGTTGTTTTGGAGCACACTTCCCGGGTTAAAAACAAATTTTTTTAGAAAATATCTTGGATTTGCATGAAGAGGAATAATGTAAAAAATACTTTTTCCACGAAAACATAGGCATCGGTCCAATGTTCACTATTTTCCTCGTAACTCTGTCGTTATTGTGGTGACCATATAGCGGTTAATTTAACGACGAATTTGAAACAAATTACTCGAAAACTATAATTATTTAGCTTTTCCGTTGTCTTTACTTCCATGCAATGAGTGAACTGTAAATCCTTGAGCTTCTTGGGTACAATTTTTATTTTCATAATTTTCATCCATACTCAGAATATACGTACATAGTGAATTTAATTAACGTCTTCAAAATGATACAATGAACCTGTAAAATATGCATTTCCCGCTAAAAGTCGAATTCTTTCATAAAAAAAAGTTATATCACTGAACAGCAGTTACTTTTAACATATTTTATTTTACACCAGTCCTAAAGTCAGTCAGTCACATTGTAACTGGCTAGGAATGAATATATCAACGGACTGTGATTTTATTAAATCTGATAAATATAGCTTCTTTATCTCGCACCAACCATCTTAAAGTGTCACTTCTGGTTGAAAATCTCTTCTGGGTATTACTGTTACTGTTGACATGAAGTGTTCATTAATTGAAAATCTATAATATATTGATCGGTTACTCTTGAAATAAAGTATCATGATTGCAATGAATGATTGAAAATGAATGATTATAAGTATGTATCCTCATTACTTCTTATTTCTTGAATAAATCCTTTTACACTTGAAGTAAGGTAACTTGGCTGGCCTTTATATTTCTTATTAAATTTATCAAATTGTTTGTCGTCCTGGAATTTAGTATCTGCTGAGAATTGCTGAGGTTTCATATGGCGCGTTCTTCTATTTATACCCAGATAAATTTCACCTTGAATTATGTTGCTTGTTTTCGTCAGCCATGAAAATGCATGATAGTTTTTAGAACCTCCTACATTCTGGTCCTGATTAATCTTCATAACAACGAACATTTAACTAAATCTGAAACAAGAGTTTAATGGAAAATTTAATTTTCACTGGACTTATTGTCGACGAAGATTTTTTTGTCGCCCGCAATATGGCTGCTTAAAATAGATCATCTTAACAAGGCGATATTCTTAATCAAGATTATTTGTTTTGAAACGTTTACTTGGCATTTGAGTTTCCTCTGCTTACGTTTGGGCGCGTGTACTTGCATCCTTAATATCACTGATGAGGTCATCAATACATCGGCTTTTATCTCTCCAACATTAGAATTGATTTTCAATGCTACTTTGGTTCGAATATCGTTGAGGTTCGTTACCGTTGACGGCGAAGTTGCCAATCACAACATGCTGAATGTGTTTCGGGTTTTTCATTAAAATGAAAAAAAGGTGTTAACATTGGCCGAATTATGTCTGGAAAGCAACAGTGCCTTTTGGAATAACATCACGGCTTACAGACAGAAAAGTGTAACAAGCCGAAAAGCTTTATTTCTTATTTAAGACGATTGTGATTTTAGGTACTTAGGTTGTCTTTTACAAAAAAATAACAACATTTTTGAGAAAAGTATTCCGAGACAATAATTAAATCGGTGGTAATTATCTATAAACAGTGAATTTTGTTCTCATTATCAAAAGTAGGCAAATCGGAATGGACTGCCTTGTGGTGCTGCCGACTGTCACAGCAGTGGTAGATTATATAACTAACTGGTGCTAACGTACTGCTTCTAATAATTGTACCATAAATGCTTGAGGCTGATTGCTTGCATCCTAGAATCTTCATGGGTCATATATGTAGCGAGGATATTTATCTCTTTTCCTGACACCTTCAGGAAAATTAATAAACCCTTTTTTAAATATTTAATGACAAATAATAATGCACGTAAATCTTCTTTGTCAATCTTGCTCGCTTTAAAATGTTACCAAAGACATCAAAATGTCATCGGCCTAGTTTATAAATTATTAAATAAAAAGGCTTTACTAATTATTAACTAAAACTACCTTTGAAATTTGCAGGTGATACTTTGTACACAAACTGACGCATAAATTTTCGCCGTGTAAAACCAAGCACTGAATTTATAAAAGAAATATATACTTACATGTTTATACATTATTTATCAAAATTTAAAGATATTCCGTTCGATAATTTTTTTCTCTACATAACGGTATATTTTGTTGACAGATAATCGCAGTAATTCTGTCATCTTTTTATTACTCGAAATTGTTATGGTGTCTTGCTGCAGGACTTCAGTGTGCAATTTACGGAGAACGATGCCGTTAATGTCTTTTGCAACATACATCTCTGACTTATTGGCATACATGGAAGCGTGTCCCAAAATACCGATGTCTATTGGTATGCATCAGTTTCTTCATTATTTGCCTCCTGAGTAACAGCATTTTCTGTTCGTTAAGAATATTGAACGCACAATGGCTTCAAATAAAAAAAGCACTTCGTTAATGATGATTGATGACAAACTATTTTTTAATTTACGTTATTATATAAAGAACAAATAAAACATCTTCTAAAACAGGGGCCGGGACTCTAAATAAATAAAACATTATATGGTAAATAGAAGTCGGTGCAACATATTTAAGAGTTATCTTTTTTCCTTTCAAATGTTATTTACCATTGGTAAAGATCTGGAACATGTGAACTTATATGGATTCGTCTTCACGTTCAGTGAATAATGCCCATGAATAATGCCCATTATGAAAATTATTTTATGATAATTTATGATATCACATTAATTGACCACCCGGTCGGCATTTTTACATTCTTTGGAATTTCTGGATTAGTGCCATGTAGTTTTTCTTGTCTTGTTGATTTATGTGATTTATCATTCTTGTCTGTATTTATTTGGTGTGTGGGTTTACAGTTTTATATAAGTAACTAAGATAACATGGGCTAACACGGCTCGTTACAAGTGCTTTTGTAAGTAGTATTTTGGGCAAAGATGTTTCTAATTATTTGAACAAGGTTTCTGTTCAGGTTTCCTAGGCCACACTTTTTTATATTATAAGATAAAATTATATACGTGCAATATAATTGTCTACTTATTTAAAAGTAAGTTGTTCTAGTAATTAATCCGTAGCTTATTATCATTTAATCACCTTTAAAATACGCATATGTAAATCTGACCATAATGTATCTCACTTGACCTCTCAGCAATTGACGATTTTGGATGTACAAAATAAGTCGTCTATCTGAAAGAAGGGTGAATGTCTGAATGCAGATGGCGCCATGTGCCGGATTCTTACTACATATCAAAATTGGAAGGGCATCTAAGTCGTACATTATGTGTATCATTAGACCACGGTCCATTATTATTAACTATTGATTAACTATTTTTTTAATATTTTCGCAGGTTGCTTTTTATGTATAAAAAAGTTATAACTAAAGTAAACTTTATGAAGTTGTTCGACTACACATAATTAGTCATTATTAGACTTGAGTTTGACATTAGGCATAGAAATAATTACATGGATTCTGCATCTTAAATTGATTTTCTTTAAATTTCGTTTTCGTTTTTATAAGTGATAGAAACTGATAGTTTTATGGTAATACTTGTCTTGTAATCTCTCGTAACGGCTGTTATGGGATATGCTAATCATGTGAATGACTAGTCGTTGTGCATGATAATACTTTATTCCCGTAGTATTATTATATCCGTGTGCAATATTGCGTTAATACAAAAGAAATACAAAAATCGAAATATTTGAATTCGTAAGAATCTAGATTTAGGTTATTTATTATTGATAGTTGAATTTGAAGTATGTGTTTTACCGGGAATTTAAATTTTTTTTCGACATTTGAAAATAGGTTCAGATAAATAAGCGAAAGACAGTTATCTTTGAATAAGCATAAAAATGAAAATAAAATTAATTAGATGGCTGTTGTTTATTACTGTTATGTCACAAATCTCGCTTAAGCGCAAAAAAATATGTTTTAAATACATAGCGTATTTATTGGGCACACTAATTGATTATTATCTGACTCTTAATAATTGAGTGTCTCCTTAATGAATCTCTCATGAAAAACAAATAAAGCAAGTATTATTTATTATATACTTATCCTGAATCCTGTAAATTGAACCAACCTTTTTGTGCTTGGGGATGTGGTCCACTGGTTATCACGCTGTACCTCAGAGCGTTGTGCAGTAGGGGTGTCGAATTCCAGTTTCACAGACCTTATATTTTCTTTACTTTTTCAAATGGAAATTATGTTGATTGATTTGATTCCTTTTAATTAAGAAACTAGCTAGGGTTAACGAAGTTTCTTTAATAGACAGACAGATCGCTGTTCTGACCAAGACAACATTTGAATACTTTAACTTTTTCTGATTCAACAATGCGACATATCGTCGCAATTAAATTATGAACTTATAGTTATTTTCGAGATTAAATTGCGTATACTGTAGTGATAACACAAAGAAATCACGTAATTTTGTCAAAGAAACTGTTGACATGCCATAATTATAAGTCTTTTTGAGTCTCTTCATTTCTAATAATCGTTGATATTTTAACGCATTAACGATATAATTCAAGAAATTGGGCTGTAACTCGTTCTTTTATTCAAAACTTTTGTCTTTCAACTTTTCGTTCATTTAATTATATTTATACAATTACAATAGTTTTACAGTATATCTTTCTTTGTAAGGTAAAAATGGTTTCTTGATTGAGATCTATATAAAAATGAAACTATAGTTTTATATATTGAAATACGGATGATGTTCTAGTGTATTGGTAATGGGTATCATCAGGGAGGTGATATCAGCCTGGTATCATCAATCTCATAGAGTAGATGGATGATAATATCGGTGTATTCTAAGAGATGGCATGCATGTAGTACTGTTCTTTAACGATTACAGAAGAGACACCGTGTACTGTAGCACTCTGCTTCACCGGGAAAGTGGAAGTGAATACTTCCCTGGCTACACTATGTTTGTGATGTGTCTGCTTTAATTTCAATTTTTTTTATAAAGTTTTAAGTAACGTCTATAAATTAAATACTTTAAGTTATTTTAAATCTTTGTTGATAAATGATTTTTTGCTTGTGTTTTTGGAAGTACTATAAGTGAATTTAAATTGTTGTGTGAAACGCATTATGAAATTTAATTTTTTTATAAATTTTGCTTCCTGCGTCGACATATCAACAGTGTTGATAGTCCTTGAATAGGTTACCCTTTTTGAAACTAATAGTTATTACTTATAAATACCTCGCGTCTACTATAAGTGCTTTCACCCGATTAAAAATAACGTTTTTTATAAGTATAACGTTTGCAATTTGTTGCAAATACATGAAAGTATATTGTTATATAAATTATTTACGGATTCCATAACATAAATGTAATACTCAATTAAAAAGTAAGTACACTGCACCTGCAAATAAGTCAAATGCTGAAAATTCACTGAAAATTTGTAGGTTCAACGTCCACTGCAAAATTAGAGGTATTTTTATGAGTCTACCGAAATATTGTTGGAGAGGCTTTAAAAAACAATAGAGTGTATCAAAAAATACAATACAGCTGTATTTTAAATTACTTTCATTGCTTCTACAGGTATAAATTATAGCTCGTAACTTGTTTATTCATTTACTTCATTGGTCACATCCATAATTTATAATAATGCTTAGGAATAAGAACAACATCAAAAACAACTGCAACAATTACACAAAAAACACTAAAAACAACAATAATATTAATAATGATAACAATAACAACAAAAATTATAATGATGAGTATATGTCGACATAGGATACAATATTTAATAATTGTGTTTTAGAATGTTCAATAACTGACATTCCCAATAAAAATTAATTATAATCGTGCACTCAACGTCAGTTTTAGCTTCATAAAATCGGACAGCGTAATTTACCCAGCTACTAGAAAGCATGTTTGCTTTCAAAAATAAAATATTGTCAACGATCTTCTTTTGTAACGTAACAGCTATTCGATTGCTTGTAATTGCTGCGTTTATGCCTCTTTATGTTCCTCATAATGTTTCTAAGTGTCAGAAATATAACTCGTGTAACTCGAGTATCGAATTTTCAGGAGATATTTTTAGCTGCGATGTGATGCGGTAAAAGTTTGATTCCATGTCTTTCATTTGTCGCATTTTACTGATTTGCTATCGTTGCGAGCACCACCTTTGTTGGTGGCAATTGGAAACTCGACGTCTCGTTGGTATTGGCTAACTACTTGCAGTAGTGTTCTTAACGATGATGTAGTGTGTGTGGTCTTTCCACGCAGTATTTGGCAAGATAACCAACTGTTCGAAACAAAGCAAAATCCGACTTGAATCGTATTGATCATGTAATGGATGGATTTTTCGTTCTCTCTATATTTACTTCAATCTCAGTATAACAGAAAATATCGACTTCGCTGAGGGCTTTTGTACTTTTTATCTGCATATTGCGATTCACTTTGTCGTATTAAGCGTATCAAGGCTAACCCTCAATTTTCACATTTCTTGATAAATGCAGCAGTTCTTAATTGTTTTGAGTAAAAAACGATATATTTGAATTTGATGGCTTTAGAAACATACTACTTTTAGTGCCAAGTAGACACGGGTGCACCTGCTTGTCGTAGGCACACGTACAAAAAGGTTGCATTCAGCTGAAAACGAATGTTATTGAACAGTAACTAAATCTGGTGTACCTGCGCCTTCCTGCTTATTTATCGAATTAGCTGGCTTTAACACGCCGACTCATCATCGGATCGGAAATAAATATTTATGCCTTAATATATGCCTTAATAATCTCATAGCTAAAATTGACATTTTCAACCAACCGAAGGAAGGCATGCTTGGTCAAGTGATACTGCTGATTAAAGCAAGACAGGATTAATTTCAGGATGTTATAGAAATAATCCCAGTGATTTTTCTATACAGATGCTAATTGAATTGCATATCGTCAAGCATTTTATTTGATTGACGATTTCAATGTCGATGATTTCACTGGGCGTTTTTCAGGTAGCTCAACTCGAAGACACAACAATCTGCTTTCATCTAGCAGCAATTTTATAGCTTGTGCTGATGGCCTGTTCTACTACTGTTTATGTCATTGTGAGATGGGCATAGAATGATCTAATACGGATATCAACTGATAGGATTTTTTCATATCTCTTTGATAATACTGACGTTTTTTAAATCTATATGGGTGATATCTGTTTAAGCTGTCATTTATGTTTTCGCATTCTTGTGAACATGTGCTATTTACGTGATAAGCATTTAATTAGCTGATCGTGTAGTAGAATTTAAAGGATGAGTTGTTGAATAGACTTCGATGGCAAAGCCATATGCTGCATTTATGTTTATTCTATTAAAAAGGACAGCGACATTGCGTGCACTGTTTTAATATCTACCAGTATTGACCCTTCATTACCTGCTTAATGTGCAACACGGACTTTTAATCGCATTTTAAATATAACATTTATCGAGTATTTATAGAAGGGATATTTATATTCGGTGTTTGTGTTGAAATTATCGTCAGCCTGATCTGTCGAGTGTATTGATTATCAAGTGGATTTGACTCTTCGTGATGGATATACTTGGCGGAGGTGGAGGTGGCGGCGGTGGAGCAGGAGGTATAAAGAAGAAAAAAGAAGTTTTAACTACTGGAATACCTTTGTTAGACAGATTTAGGGACAAATACCGATGCTGCTTTGTAGAATGGGCAGTCCTCTGCTTTTGTGCCCCAGGTAAGACATATTTTGTCAGTTTTATTTCTTTTTGACTTTATTTTCTTTTCTTTCTTTCGGCTGGGTAAAAAGTTTTTGACGACGACAATGTGCAATCTGACGTTATGATTTACCGGTGAAATATTTCATACGGTAATTTTTTAAGTTTTCGAAAGAGTTTGTATAATGACGCTGGCATAATAAATCAAGTTCCACAATATACTTAGTTTCTGCTAATCTGCCTATGCTTAAAAAATCTTAAGAGATCATCAGATTCTCTAGTGACTTTTGCGCCCGAACATGAGACGTTTTCGGCAAGAGTAGATGGCTAATAATCACAGCTAGGTTAATTATTCAAAGATAATTAAACTAATTTTATGGTTTTAATTCATAAAGGGGCAAAAACACTTTAGTTCTTTTAGTAATCCTAAAGCAGGGTGTTTGCTCCCATCGCTCTTAAAAAATTGATATTGTTGGCAGTTTTGAGGTTTTCGATTCGCGTTGTAAATGATATATATTGCCCTCTGAACATTATTTTTAGGATGATAGATTATCTGGTCGTCAGCCATAGTGTTATTGTCCTGGTTAGAATAACAAATTGGGGTGCCATCGCGAAGATGTTGGCGTGAAGCACAAAAATCGATAGGTTGTTCGGCAGTGACTAATGACTTACCTAACTTAGACTGGTGGGCAGAGACAGGTTCAAGTTATGTAATTTAGCTTTGTAAAAAATTCCAGAAAAATATGCACATTGTTAACTTTAAGGGAAATATATTAGCTGGCAGTCTGTATATTGCGTTCGATTTGGTTCATCTTTAGGCCCATTCTTTTTTTTCTTTTTATGTATGAGAATTGTGAATGTTTTGACAATGTTCGCTTTGTCGATTTTAATAATTTGTTTAACATTATGAATTTGATATTGGTAAATAATTATGTTGAAAATCTCTACTAGTTTCTCAAGTTTTTATTCTGACCTAAAGGCTATACAGTACACCTCAAGTTTACTATTTCAGTAGTATCTATTTTAAGCACAAGGTGTTTAAAAAAGTATTCAACCTTGTATAATGTTGTTGTATTGTTGTAGCTTTTAGACCGTTTTCTTAGTATATTAAATGCTGGATACAAGTTCGGAAACAACATAATAATAAAAATAATCTCTAGAAAGGTAAATGTTGGTATCGCAGAACTTTTGTATGTGGTTAGTTGGGAATATCTTTTTTTGCCACTGTTTACATTAGGTGTTGGAAACCATTACTTGTTATATTTTGAAAAGTTTATGATTTTTGCTATTTTGATAATTTACCTTTGCGATGAAGCATGGAGAGAACAAATAAAATATTATATAACTCACTCAACTTCTGCGTTTTCTGCGTAATTTTTTGTAAAAATGGGAAGGTGCCCAGTTGACCTAGAACTTCTCAAATTTCACACGATAACGACGCATCATGATAGCATTTTACGTCTATCCTGATAGAAATGATCGTTAAGGCACGCATTGATTTACGATTTTTTGTGACCGAATAGAACTTCTGAATTTTTTTCAAGAAATAGTATTGTTCACTCAAACACTTACTTTCTTCGCAATACAGAAGCTCGTATTTAGATTCTTTTAAACTAAGCTGTAAAGGGTCTGCCAATATTCTAATGTACCGACCTCTTCAGAATATGGAAGAATAGACACGAAGATAGTCTATAAGAGATTCTTGTATAATGATGGATATTCTTATTGGAATCATCGATGAAGTCTGGTTGGTGCGGGATTTGTGCAAATATCTATCTCTTAAGCTACCTCGTACAGAATGTGAAGCAGTATTTTTTTAAACTCATATAAAACCATTTAGCTGTTGGTGTTGTGACTGAAGGCTTGCCCTCGATGCAATTCATGATTAAAGAAACTTCCCGGTGATTTGATTTATTGAAAATCGCTTTATAATCATAATATTCCAGGTTGACATGTGTGCTGATTCCGAACTAGTTGTGAACTCTGGCCAACTGTAACTCCAGTAATTCCCTGGTGTTACCAAGGATATTCAATGGAGTATGTCGAATTTCTATTATCAGGAAAACAGCACCATTTTATAATATTGTTCAGGTATCGATTGATTTAGATCGATTCCGTTGAAACTATATTTGAATTAACATATTATATGCGGCGTAATAAATATTTGATCATGCGTTCATATATTCGACAACAGAATGATGAATTTCTGTATTGGTGTTACCCGTTTATAGTAAACGATTAAGTGGCTTTATTGTTGGATTGTATTTATGGCCGTTTCTGGTCTTTTGATCGCATTCACCTGCCTCCGGATATTGATATTGACTGCAGGTCATTCCTATGCGAAATTGAGCAACAGGGGCTGATGTGTAATAAGAAACGATACTCATCGATCATCTCGATCATAAATTGATTTCAAACAGCCAACTTCAACACAGTAACGCCTATGTCATTCACTTATGCATGGGTCAATGTAAACCCCGACCCCCCCTAGTACAGGGATCGACGGTCATTCTACGCCGACTCTTGACTGAATATATTTTTAAAAACAATCGATTTTCTGGCGATGCCTGATATCTAATTTGATGACAGTTTGACGAACATAACCTATCTTGTACACCGGATGCCTAACATACTATTGTGGTGCGACGGAACCAGGCCTGGCGAACGATCTACGAAAGTACTGGTAGTCTTACTACGCGTTAGGTTTACAGCGATGTGAAATAGCCCCAATTGTGGGATATGTGGTCTCGCCGTGCGACAACTAATACCAAACTTAATATACACTTGGAACTTTTCTGGTATGTAATTACAGTGTGTGATTTCATTTTATTAGTTAAAAAAAAAGTTTATTATTTTATTTTAAAACAAACCGCATCTTTTCTTTTGCCTGACGAATACCAACTGTATTTCTGGTGACCCTGTGTCGGATGCCTGATGTTGAATGCAACTGTAAATTGCTTGACTCTGACGTTCACCATTGATTTTCTGGTCGAAGC
>JAYJLZ010166410.1:0-11341 GCA_036873915.1 Tubulanus ruber | reverse complement strand
CTTAACAAATCCTGGTATTTTTACCTTGGGTATTATTACCTATGGTATTTTTACCTCGGGTATTTTTACCGATAACCGAAAAGAATCATCATCCAAGTGAGCGCCTGTAGCTGCTCCCTGACAACCGGCGGTAACAACCGTGCATGCAGGCCTAGCGAACCGCTGTACCCAGGGAGGTGATATACCTCAGCTATTGAAAAGGTTGTACAACAGATAGGTTGTACTACGAATCACGGATAAGGCCGAATAGTAATTTCATAAGATAGATAGATAGTATAATAGATACTTGATTTACTTTGTGCGAAACGTTTCATTTTAAATTTTTCATTTCATCTTTTACCTGTTTATTTTTAACTATAGTATATTGATTGCTAGTCGGTAAGCCAGTACAACTAGATTAATATTTGATATCTGTAAAATGAAAACACATATTTAATAGCTTGTTTCAATATTTTATATTTATATAAAACAATTTAGACAGATATTTTCATTTGATAATTATACTTTAACTTTAAAAAGACAGCAAGTACAATCATTACATGGAAAGACATGAAGTGGGTATAAAGATGTCCCAATACCATTTTTTTTTTGATTCATAGCTACCCGGATATATATAATATCCACTTCTTTTATTAATCATGACTAGTGACGTCCACTCTCACTTGTGAATGACAGCCTTGTCAATAACGTGAAATAAAGTAACCTCTAGCAAAGTTATCCTGACACCAGAATAAAGATATTGAATTATATTTATCGGACTATATCGCACAAATGAAACGTTAATTAATTGGTAAAATACTCCACGGAAAATATCAACAATTTTGAAATTAAGTTAAAAACACCACATAAAAATGTCCATATGTGAGACTATAACGCTGTGTTTGTATAGATATGAGATTATAACGCTAGGTGTTTGTATATATGAGATTATAACGCTATAGATGTTTATAGATATGATATTATAACGCTAGGTGTTTATAGATATGAGATTATAACGCTAGATGTTTGTATATATGAGATTATAACGCTAGGTGTTTATAGATAAGAGATTATAACGCTAGGTGTTTATAGATATGAGATTATAACGCTAGGTGTTTATAGATATGAGATTATCACGCTGTTTAAAGATGTGAGATTACAACGCTAGGTGTTTAATGAGATTATAACGCTGTTTGCATATATGAGATTATAACGCTGTGTTTGTATAGATATGAGGTTATAACGCTAGATGTTTATAGATATCAGATTATAACGCTGTGTTTGTATAGATATGAGGCTATAACGCTAGATGTTTATATATATATGAGGCTATAACGCTGTTTAAAGATATGAGATTATAACGCTAGATGTTTATAGATATGAGATTATAACGCTAGGTGTTTATAGATATGAGATTATAACGCTAGATGTTTATAGATATGAGATTATAACGCTAGATGTTTATAGATATGAGATTATAACGCTAGGTGTTTGTATAGATATGAGATTATAACGCTAGATGTTATTATAACGCTGTGTTTGTATAGATATGAGATTATAACGCTAGGTGTTTTTAGATATCAGATTATAGCGCTAGGTGTTTAAAGATTGAGTCTATAACGCTAGATGTATGAGATTATAACGCTAGGCGTTTATTTATATGATACTATAGCGCTAAGTGTTTATAGATATGAGTCTATAACGCTAGATGTTTATAGATATGAGTCTATAACGCTAGATGTTTATAGATATGAGATTATAACGCTAGGTGTTTATAGATATCAGATTATAACGCTAGATGTTTGTATAGATATGATATTATAACGCTAGATGTTTAAAGATTGAGTCTATAACGCTAGATGTATGAGATTATAACGCTAGGCGTTTATTTATATGATACTATAGCGCTAAGTGTTTATAGATATGAGTCTATAACGCTAGATGTTTAGAGATATGAGATTATAACGCTGTGTTTATAGATATGAGATTATAATAACGCTAGGTGTTTAAAGATATGAGACTATAACGCTAGGTGTTTTTATATGTGTAGTCGTTAAGCGTTTTTCTAGCGTTTGAATGCCATGTTTGACAGGCTAATGTGATGGATAACGCGTAACCCAGTCATTATAGGATAATAATTTATATGACAACTGACGGTGAATGAGTTTTATAGATGTAACATGCTTGTGATTATTGTCTACGCTAAAACGAGTCCTTAATTCACAATAAACTGGCGCTCTTAGCCCGAAGTCAAGTATCCTACAACCCTTATAATCTATTATTCCTCTTGTGTACTGTCATTGTAAGCCGCACTGAGAGGTTCTTCTATCGCTTTGAAGTGCGACAACAAAACCTATTCAACTCGTTATTCCGATAATTATAGCTTTCACGGCCGCCTGTGGCCCGCTATTTGTCAATCATGCGGTGCACCCCTCGTGAGGGCGTGTCACGAGACTAGTTATTCGTTCATTCATTGGCTGAGACACGTTTATAGAGGTTATAAACATTCAAGGCGAAGTAAATTAAAAATAATTTCAATAGTTTTTAAAAAAATAAGGAATGATCGATGATAATGGGGTATAATTATACGAGGAAAGATGAAGATGCCAAATAAATAATTAATGTTGAATGTGTGCGTATTTTTGTAGGTTTTGAATGGTCGACATGGAGTTCATGTAGCAAGCAATGTAACGGCGGTAAACAGAGAAGAGGGAGGAAGTGTCAGAGTAGTAAGAGCTGTAGTAACGCACAACAACAGCTGCCAACATCAGCAGCTAAAACAAGATACTGTAATATATTCCCCTGTAAAGGTTCGTAATCAGATTACACGAGATACTGTAATATATTCCCTTGTAAGGTACCAGGTGTGACGTCATCAGTCATCACGTGACGTTATTTTTATTCCCGTTTCAGGTACGTACGATTTAATCGATGCGCTTGGGTTCAAGTTTCTACCGCGAGGTGTCGCTCGAAGCACTGATAGACCCGGAGCGTATTCTATAAGTAAAGATAGCGAACTATTTATACCGTTAAGCAACGTTGTGAAATCGAAATTCCCCTCGGATTTTTCTATTTTGCTGTCTGTGAAAGTGAAGAAAGGTTTGCATTGTTTTATATTCGCAATAACGGACATATCCGGCGAGTTGAAACTAGGTGTTTATCTCGGAGACAAAGTGCGTCTTTATTATACCGACCATGAGGGAAATCCCGGAATGGACGATTCACCCGCTTTCAAAAACACTATTAGTGATGGTAACTGGCACCAGGTGGCGTTCAGTATCGAAGGTAATTCTGTGAAGATGTTCGTCGATTGTTCTCTCACCGGGAAAGCGAAGTTGACCAGACAAGGTGGGTTCGAATCCCAAGATGCAGTATTATCATTTCCTGTTCCGTTCGGCTGGAAATCACAGACTTGGTTTCAGGTAAACCCAACTCAAAACCATCATAAATAATTATATTCATATTAGTTACTAATAATTAATAATAGTAATAACATATTAAAATTTTTATAGATTATAATAATGGTATATGTATATCTATCTTATTTAATACAATAAGTATTGTTATTGGTAATTATAAAAGATAGTTATATTTCAGGGAGATATAGATCAGATAAGTGTTGTCGAGGATGCGCGCGCGGCCGGATATCAGTGTAGAGACGTTTACAGCGATGCCGTAAGTTACTAACATGGCAATTATAATTAACAACGTTCGAATACGATAGATCGTAGATTATGTCATTTATTTTATACTCTCCACAATCACAATTATATAATAACATTGTTCAAATTTCAATTTTCAACGCGAATAATTTAATGGTAGATTAAAGATATATAATGGTAGATTTATAAGATATAGAGTGTAGCAATGGATAAATCTGATTTCAGTTGTTGTTGAAAAAGGAGAAGACACCGGGAGATGAAAATATAAACGTTATAATTCCTGCCATCACTACGTCTCCACGAACACCTTGTAAAGGTAGGTTCTCCGCAACATCATTGTTGCTAATTACTATGATATAATTATACAGTATGTATGATAACTATGATATATACATGTGTATACAGTATGTATGATATGATATCTGTCACCACTTGTATTACTGTACGTATGATATGATATGATAACTATGATATATACATCTTGTATTACAGTATGTATGGTATGGTAACTATGATATACACCTGTATTACAGTACCTATGATATGATATGATAACTATGATATATACATCTTGTATTACAGCCTGCCCGAGGTGCATCAACGGAATTTGTGATCGGAATGGAGTATGTCGTTGTCATTCGGGATTTTCGGGATATTCGTGCGAGATACGTGAGTATGACGATTTACCTTGAGTACTTGCAGAGATAGAAGATTTTAGTATTCATTCTTTATAAAAATCTACTTGAAGATTGCTAAGATAGGATTGCCAATAGTCTGATACACGGCGTATGTCTAACACGCGTCTCTATCAGCCAGTATAGTCGGTTATACGGCTCATGCGTCTCTATCAGTCAACGGCCGATGTCTAACAACACGTGTGTTTGTCCATGGATCTATGGTTAATCTCTAGAAGACTGTGGTTGACCAGGGAGTTGTGGTTGACCGGGGAGTTGTAATAACTCTCTGGGGAGTTCTCCCTGGTCAACCACAGTCTTCTAGAGACTAACCATAGATCCATAATCCGTAATTAGAGTTGTAATAACTTTCTGGGGGTTGACTCATGATTGTGTGTTTCTTCTGAGATTATAAATGTACATGTCAAATATTTGCAATATATGTTTATTTGCAGCAATGTGTAACCCGAAATGTGAGAACAATGGGCGATGTGTGAAGCCGAATACTTGTGCGTGTCAACAGTGGACTTACGGCCATCACTGTGAACACTGTAAGTCAAACCAGGGAGTTGGAAGAACTCTTCCAACTCCCTGGTCAAACTATAAATAATTCAATAATTCAATATTTTATGATGTCGGTATTTTGATTAATGATTGATATCAACTTCCGTTACCAAGTCCTTGTCGTCTGCTCACTATACGTATTACTTCCGGTTTACGTATTACTTCCGGTTTACTTGTTATCCTCTCTATCTTTGATTTATTTGATTTCGTAGTTATCTGTCAACAAGCATGTTATAACGGAGGAAGCTGCGGATACGGAGGACGATGTGTTTGTCCATCACAGTTTTACGGCCGTCAGTGTGAACTGCGGTAAGTTGGAAGTTGGTGAAAGCAGCGAGGTTGGAGAGACCCACCTCCTCACCCACCTCCTCTCCCACCTCCCTGGTGAAAGAGATTTCTCACCTGACCAAGATTTCACTAGTCGTCTGACTAACGGAATGAATATATTTTGTGTATTTATAGACGATGTACGTACAGAGCAGTACAGGAACCGTTCGTTCAAGGTCAGATGACCCCTATAACAGAAACTTATAACGTGCCTTGTCGATATTGGCAGTGGTCTTCATGTCAACATACAAGGTAATTAAACATCACATAACATTCGAAACATATTTTAATCTGACAAAATTGATGGGATGTACATGTGCCCGTCTTGCAGCGCCCTCTATAGTTAAATGTAATATACGTTTTGTATTTTTTCAGGGTTGTTTATCGTATGATGTACAGAATCTCTTACAAAATCAAATATATTTGTGTTTACGCTGGCTACGATCGCCATAATAGTTACTAATTATTGTTAAAATAAATTTATTTTCTATAAACCAGGTTTTTTGGTGTTTCTCTTAGTTGAGATTAAAATGATTATCCATCTTTTCTTTGGAACCTGTTTGTTATGAAAAATATATATCTATCTTGCCGGTATTTAATTGATAGTAGACGCATAATAACAGATAAGGGTTCTCCACTTAGTGGTATGGCTCATGGGTCATTACTTACCAGTACGACTCAAGGTCACCACTTAGCGGTACGAATCAGGGGTCACCACCAGTTATGACTCATGGGTCACCACTTATTGGCACGAATAAGGGGTGACCACTAAGCGGTACGACTCAGGGGTCACCACCAGTTATGACTCATGGGTCTCCACTTTTTGCCACGAATAAGGGGGTCACTACTTACAGGTACAACTCAGGGGTCACCAACAGTTATGACTCATGGGTCACCACTTACCAGTACGACTCAGGGGTCACCACTTACCAGTACGACTCAGGGGTCACCACTTACCAGTACGACTCAGGGGTCACCACTTACCAGTACGACTGAGGGGTCACCACTTACCAGTACGACTCAGGGGTCACCACCTAGCGGTACGACTCAGGGGTCACCACCAGTTATGACTCATGGGTCTCCAATTATTGCCACGAATAAGGGGGTGACCACTTTGAGGTACGACTCAGGGGTCACCAACAGTTATGACTCATGGGTCACCACTTATTGGCACGAATAAGGGGTGACCACTAAGCGGTACGACTTAGTGGTCACCACCAGTTATGACTCATGGGTCACCATTTACTGGTATGACTCGAGGGTTTTAAGTTTTAAGATGGTGTCTCTCGCTGTAAAGATAGCGTGTTTAAAACGTGGACGAATAGCGGAGAAAGTCTTCAAGTGATAACCAGGGACAACTCCCTGTGATAACTAACTCTGACGGATTCTGTGACAACGATGAATAAAAGAGCAGAACAAAGTTATTGACGTGGTCACAATTGCCAGTAATTGGCCGTAAAAATCGGCGTATTGTTGACGTGTAATGAAATCTGGAAGCGATGATTGGTTGACGCTTGAACGCTCAGGGTGAATTGAGAACGCTAACTCGTGAAAGATTAATCACCGTAATTTGCTAATAAAATAATCTGATCCGTGAATCGAGAATGTCACACTGTGCGGAAACTCGTGAATGAAATATCACTGACGGATGAATTCATACGACGACGAGATACTAATTACAATCACAGGGCGCCGTGATATCATATCAGTGTCACGTGATTAATTTGTCACGTGGAAGTCATCTTTCCGCGGTGATTTCTCAAGAACGACGTATCTGACAGATTTACGCCAGAGAGGTTCACATAGAAGTGTTCACATAGAAGTGTTCACATAGAAGTGTTCACACATATGTGTTCACGTCATATATATTATATGTGTTCACCTATATGTGTTTATATAAAGGCTATCTTGAATAGGGGAAGAACCTTTTCTAGGATGCAGGTGACGTTTCACACCACTAATGCACCCACTATTTTTGCAATTTTTTCGAAAGAATCCTCCCCCTATAGTGGCGAATCATTCTGAGAAACTGAAGATTGCAAACAAAAAATGTCCAAGAATATAAGGTCTAAACGTTACATATTTTTGGGTGCATAAAGAATGTACTTTCTGTAATCCCAAAATGAATCAACTTACAACTTTACAGAGATGTGATTAATTTTGACCTTGGTTTACCCTGGTTTACCAAAAAAAAATTAACAATATACTTTGGTAGTGGAAATTACTACCGGAAAGTCGGTTGGTCAGTAACATTCTTCGAACCCGGATCAAAGGTAAACCCACCCGGACCACGGGTAAACCAACCTGGACCACGGGTAAACCAACCCGGACCACGGGTAAACCAACCTGGACCACGGGTAAACCAACCTGGACCACGGGTAAACCAACCTGGACCACGCGTAAACCAACCTGGACCACGGGTAAACCAACCCGGACCACGGGTAAACCAACGTGGACCACGGGTAAACCAACTTGTACCACCACAGAAGTCAACCCGGACCTGAAATAAACTCGTATATTAATACCATGTCGCAACCACGTGACACCACAGCGTTATTAGTATTTTCAAATAATCTGGTAAATTTCACTAATGAGCGTTCAACAGATTACAGTCTGAAACAATGAATCCTTGTTTCCTCTGAACAGGTTCACAAGTGTATCTTAAAAAACAAAATTATTTAAATTATTTAGTCAAGGAGATCCAGTGGTGTCCTTGCTGAGCCATGGTCGAGTGGGCCATAGAGGTATTAACATGAGTCTAGTGGACTAAGCGTCGTGCTTGCGATTAAATGGTCGCTGGTTCCCTAACTGATTTACTTGATTGTGGAGAGACCTTGGACAAGTTGATTTGCTCTTCATTGTCTCAGGTCACTCAGCTGTAGAGCCGAGCATAATAATATGTTTGATCTATAAGTTTGATCTATGGACACGTGGCTTATACTCTCCATGGAGTTTACCCAGTACTGAATGAGGATCAGTGATCAAGGCCGGGTTGAAAGTACGTGTACCAGAACATTAACCCACACTTTTACTTTTAACATAATATTAGAACGATAAATAACAATAATAACGTACTCGAGTGAAAACCGCTGCTCATAGCCAGGCACGACAGATTCTTACACCGTGCTATTACCTGCATTCCACAATCTTTTATTTCGTCTTTTCTAATTACCCGGAATATTTGCATGTCGTATTTTAACAACTCGTTCACGTCTTGTGGGTATCATTACCCAGCGGTCTATCTCTACCTTAATAACCATCTAGTGACGTATCGTCAGCATACCTTACATTTCTAGAATATCTTACAAATCATCAATTATCCTTCTCATCTTTCCAGAATCCGGTGTCACATTACAGCAACTTTCACGCGAATAATTGCCTCATTTTTTTCTTTAAAGACGGTGATCACAGGTCGTTTAATCGACGGAATTAAATAGTTGAAGGTTTATAGGATCCAACGCCGTAAATATTTAACACTGTCGACATTGTGTGATCGAATAAAAAACGTTTTATTTGTTGATTATTTTTATATATTTAATTAAAAGCTGTTTGTGAAGAACTCTTGTTAGTTTCTAAGGTTTCCTGGTGTAAATTCTCCATTTCGGAAATTTAACATAATTTTTGTTTCTGTAGTCAAAACCTATAAAGGCACCATCAGAGTTTATCACTGAACCTGTTTGGAAATTAGGTGTGGAGAAAATGATCGAATGTTACAAAGTGTAGAAAGTTTAGGTATAACTTTTAACATGAATGGAACGGCAGCAGATCATGTCCAGAAAAAAAGTCAGTGCGGCAAGGAAGGCTTCCTTCGGTCTGGCCTCGAAAGGGTTTGCATATCCGGGTCTGTCCTCCGCTTCGAAAGCATTTCTTTACAATACAGTCTGAGTTGTTCAGACAACTATACATTATTGTATGGAATGGAGTGTCTGAATCTGTTGGCGTCTGATCTGAAATTATTGAAGTCACTTCAAGGGGAAGTAATGAGGCGTGTCTGTGGTTTTTAGTAAGCGGTCACATCACTCTAAATTATTAACTGCACTCGATATACCTAAAATAGAAGAGCAAATTAAGAGCCGTATCTACAGGCTGTATAGGAATACTTTTAAGACATCGTCTCCTCTGAAGGACTTAAATGTTGCATTGTTATCAAAATATCTTGTGTCCGGGGAGCGTGTCAGAGCTACCCTTAAATCTGAGCCCAAGAGTGGCTCTTTTACTTAAGTCATTTTAATTTTGTATGTGATATTTTAATTTTGTATGTGATATCTTAATTTGTATGTGATATTCTAATTTGTATGTGATAGTTTAATTTGTATGTGATATTTTAACTTGTATGAGATATTTTAACTTGTATGTGATATTCTTAGCTGTATGCGAAATTTTATTCTACAATCTGAAGGTTTTAATAAATAAATAAATAAATAACTGTATAACTTTAAATAGAACACTTGAAGTATTTCCAAATCATAAGTAAATTATTTCAATAAAACACGGATTTTGGGTTATTAAAAATTTGACTCCTGATGGGGCCATTTTTACATACTTTACAATTGGGGCCATTTTTGCTGGGGACATTTTTGCCGAGTACAGGCTGAAGAACCGTCCAAATGATGGATTTCTTTAGAATTAGGACGTCATATTATTGGGAACATTAAATGTCATATTTTTATAAATATGCAATTAGTTTTTAAGGAAGTTTAAGATGAAGATTGAGTATTTCGTATTTATAAGCGAGCTATGACAGAAAATCGCGCGGGTCCTGTTGGTGCACATCGGATAATTGATAAGTTGCTTCATATCTGATAATTTAGTCACGTGGTTATTGTCAGGTCAATGTACATTCTCTAGGCACAAGGATTTAAAAGTACGGTTTATCGCAATTGGAGGGTTGATTCACGCGCTTTAACGCTGTATATCAGATTGTCCTGGGTCTTTATTTTATCTCAGGATTTGATAAGAGGCGCACGTGTAAAATACAACTCTCTGCGAGTTATGTTACATTTGGTTTTCTTTGAAATATTGTGTTAGAAATCAACAATTTAGAATATTAATTGGAATAATTGGAATAATCAGAAGCAAAAAGGTAATTGAAAATCGTTGTTGTTGATAATGTGTCGTCCAGATCGATTGCGCGGGGCCGTTCAGTTACTCCGACATGTTGATACTCCGACATGTCGATACTCTGACATGTCGTTCACTCTGACATGTCGTTCACTCTGACATGTCGTTCACTCCGACATGTCGTTCACTCCGACATGTCATTACTCGAACGACATGTCTTAACTCCGACATGTCGTTACTCCGATGATGGATGATGGATGCTTGTAGGGAATTATATAGTTTCTTCGACAATTCTCCATAACGGCAAGGATTTTTTAAAATAATAATCGACAAACTTGGGGATGGAGACAACAAAAAGTACAGACTTAAGAATCTGTGTAAAACAAGGTGGATTGAACGGCTTGGTCTTGGAACTGGGATTCACCGACAAAAGTAAAGGCAAATGGCCTGCGTCACACTTTTATGTCTTTTTCACACATTATCAGTTTTGTATGTTCAAAGGAGCTCCTGGAACCAATGCGTCCACTTGTTAGTGCTCTCCAAGTAGAAAAAAACACGTAGACATTTATTATGGTTTCCAGAAGATTGATCAGATTTTGAATTCGTACAGTGATATCCGCCAAGAGATGGATTCTTGGTTTGATCGAACATATGCTAAGGCACTCCATCTAGCTGAGTTAATTGGGTCCACAGAGCAACGTCCAAGAGTTTGCTCTAGACAACGACATCGGGACAATTACTGGAGAAGGACAGTAGCAATCCCTTTCCTAGACGTGGTTTGCAATGAACTACGCAGTAGATTCAGTTTAGAAAAAAGGGCCCATTACGAGTTGTGCTCTCTTGTCCCAGAAGTGATCATCACCAAAGCCGACGATGATGCTGTAGTTGTCCTTGCAAACACATTGTATGCAAAATGGAGCCATCTCCTACCATTGCCATCTGAAACAGTGCAAACGACATGAACAACAAATGAAACAAACCTCTGTCAGAAAACTGTTGTCTTATGCAGACAGCAATTTTTTCCCGAACATTAGAGAGCTGTTGAAGATACTTGCTATCCTCCCAGTTGGTAGT
>JAYJLZ010166299.1:0-11342 GCA_036873915.1 Tubulanus ruber | reverse complement strand
GCACTGTACAAGTGTGACATCTACCAATAGGACTTGTAACTAACTTGCAAACACTGTAATATTAACGCTGATTATTTCTCATCGTCATGGTGTTTTCTCAACTTCTTCCGGGTTATCGTAATTGCTTAAGGGACAGGGTCACCCCTCCTTAAATCCCACTTGATATCTAGATTTCTTTTATTATACTATAGTGCGATTTTTAAGACATTATACATAATATCTAGGGTACCTAACGTCCGGATATAATCGTTCTATTGGTTTCGTAATAACTACAAAATAATTTCTTTTTATTGAATAAACGGGGTAAACTAACATTTCTTCAATCCATATCATGACAGTATTAGGTTTTTTCGATGAACCGCATTGGCAAAAATTAGAGAGAGTCACTTTTAAAAGAAAACCCACTTTAGTTAAACTAAGAGTGCTACTACGAGCATTGTGCCACTACAGTGGGGTAAGTTCCTTTTTGTTCTTAATCAATCTTAACCCTTGATAATACTTTGTCCGTGATCAATATTCATTTATTATATAATCTTCTTCTCTTTTACATTGTAGTTTTTCCTCTTTATTTATCATAATTTGAGCGAGGCATGAGTCAAAGCGGACCAGTCCTTCGTCGAAGATTTCGAGTAATTCTTGTAACAGAATGTACATTTGTAAATAATATATTTCAAAATTTAAATACGCGTTGTTGAAGTTTGCCAGGACGGACGGACGGCCCACGTGACACTGAGGAATTCACTCGTCTATCCTAAACCCCGCAAAATTATTGACAATTTATCGGAACGGCATAGCTCAGTAAGGTGAGGCGTCGTAGCCAAAATATAAAAAAAATATATTCCAATTTTAGTAAAAATCCCTTCAAAATGTTATGCGTAAGGACGTCCCGTCAAGAGATTTAAACAAAGAACTCGCCCTTATTGATAGTTATCCCCCTCATGGTTGCAGTGCAAGAAAAAATATTTTCGATGGTGCGTTGTTTGGTTCATACCTTACTTGATAAAAATATAAAGTAATAGGCGTTTCCGAATGTAATCTTGACCGCTAGGATTCCTTTGGTCACTTTTTCGGGGACATCCCTACAATATGACCCCCATGAACAAATTGTGAAATTTCTTTTTAAGATTCTACAAAAGGGCACGACTTCCTGATTCCATTGATATATAGTTTTACGAATTCGAACGAGAACTTTTCTGGTGCGCATGCTATTGATATACTCTCAAAAAGATATCACTGGACGGTTCTAGAAAATATAACAACGCAAGCCGAAAAACAAGCAGCAAACTATATAAAACATGGAAGACTACACTAGTATAATGAAAAGCGTCGTACAAAAGACAATTATTCGCGACATTTATTGTCAAAAACATTATGTGCGCTTCGTTATTAAACTAAATTTCAACAACTGCAAAGCAGAATGCGCTCAAGAGACTGAACACACTTTTTAAAAAAACGACCATTAAACCATAGAATGAGCTCAAGAGACTGAACGCTATTTTTTTTTTAAAAAATGACCATTAAACCCATTAAAAATGTAATTGAAGCCGACTTACTGTTTGAAATTTAAAAATCATAATTAAAAAGCATAAAAAAATGGGCCAATGTCCAAGTGCCAATTTTAGCCTCCTAACCCGTAATTATTCAACAAACAACGTGACCGTGAATCGAAGTTTGATAAAATCACTCACAACACTATAAGCTGTCTATTCATATAAAAAGGAAAAATTCAGCTGAAAGTTTAAGGACTTAGTCGCTCATTTCCTTATTTTATCGGAAATATTCAAAATTAACTACAACAAATATGTAGATAATTAAAGTCATAGTCCGTTAAAATCGGCTCGCGGTAATTGCTAGTCGTAGGGTCGACTGCATCACAAGTCCAGTGGCTGCTCTAGAGTTACTTTGAATCGTAACAGCCGGGTACAACGATATCATTTAGGGGCGTGGAGTTTGACTCAAATGGATTAACTAAAATGAAGGTCACTTTAAATCAAAATATTAATGTTTAAATGACCTTTGATCATGTCTTTGCATTGTTTAAATATTTAAACTCGCATAATAGTATAGTAAGTGACTAATTTACTAATAGCAAATTAACTCAAAAAATTAATTCTGTTCACTTTAGATACAAGCCCTTATTTTAATATTTTTCAAGACACTGACTTGTAGCACGACTAAAACTCATCACTCTTATAATAATATATTCTAAACTTCTAAGACTATTTTATTTATTTAATATAAAACCTCCTTTACATGAGAATAAAATATAACCATACATACATACATATATAAAAATACACAGAATTAGAAAGCATTCACCAGGAGACTGGCCAGCAGTTTGGCTCTGGAAGATCTATTGTTATAATCATCCGAGTGGAGGAGTGCCCTCAGCGAGTCCACTACTCCATCGCGGCCGTGCCGCTGGTTCTGGAAGGTACCTGCGGTACCTGGGCTGCCAGGCAGGGCGACCTTTGAGGGCGAAAGGCCCATTGCAGAAATGGACCCACCGAGGGTACCCACCATCGGATGACCACCACATACAAATCTAGCCAGCAGTGCAAAGTTAATGTCCCTGACTGGGGAGTCCTTACTAAAAATACGATTATACAGAGATATTTTAAAACCATTTATCA
This sequence comes from Tubulanus ruber, assembly GCA_036873915.1. Lineage (NCBI taxonomy): Eukaryota > Metazoa > Nemertea > Palaeonemertea > Tubulaniformes > Tubulanidae > Tubulanus > Tubulanus ruber. The sequence continues at coordinate 8,709 of JAYJLZ010166299.1, read as the reverse complement.
CAGATGAGATACTACCAACGCCAAGGGCAGCTAATAATTTAGTGTTGTGAGATCTTTTTGAGATAACGAAAATACATTATTGCGCTGAAATGACTCAAGAGAAGCAATATCTTTAGAACCCAGAGACATACAGTGGCAGCCAAAGCTAAGTACTGGGCGTACTGCCGTTTTCTAGAAATAGATTTTAGCCGCAGTCTTAAAATCCGGGTAGGACAGACAGGAGTTCAATTAACTATAAGCCTTACGCCTAGCTGCAGACAATCTATTTCCGTCATGTGTGGAAGAGCCAAGATCAACACGTTTGACCCAAGAATGTCAAGATTATCAGTAGTACTAACAGCGTTAGGACCCAAAGTCCAAGTAGGCATGCTATTAAACTTAGTAGTGCCAAACACGGCACACTTAGTTTTTGCAAAACCGAATAAAAATCTCCATTTCTTGGAATAATTAAAGCAAACGTTCATCAAACGCGGGAGACCTGGGACTGTGCCCGCCATCAAATTCACGTCATCAGCATATGCAAAATTATTGAACAAAAACTGGTCAATGCTTAAACCACTGTCAGTATTAATTAATTCGTCGAGCATATCATCAATGAACATAGTAAAAAATATAGGGGATAACAGGCTCCCTTGTCGAATGTCCCTTGTAACTTTGAATGGTTCACTCTGGGTACCGTTCCATCGTACAACAGCTTTGAGACTAGAGTACCACTCATAGAGGGTTAACCAATGGATAAAATCAATTCTAGTTAAAAGTTTATAAAATAGGCCACTATGCCAAACACGGTCAAAACACTTTTCAGAGTCAAGGCTACATGAAAATACAGGACTACCTTCGAGTTAAAATACTTAGTTATCATGCATAAAAGAACAGGCCATATCAATACCGAAACCCTCTCTAAAACCAAATTGAGTTTTGTCCCTTTCGGAAGCCTCATCACGTGGAATAAAAAACAATTCCAATAGTTTACAATAGTTGTTGCAAACGGTAATCGGTATGTAGTAAGCAGGTATGTTAGGGTTCAGTGTGGGCTTTTTTTCAGGACAGGTAAAATAGTTCCAACACATGTCAGAGACTACCACGTGCCAGGCAACTACCACACTTTTTCACGTTACTCAGAATAGTACATAGCTCATACGACAGACCGTGCTGTAAGTGTTCAGCGGAGATATTATCATAGCCATTAGATTTATTGCGTTTCAGCTTACTGATTAACTCACAAACCTTATCAGGCCCAATTCTGCATTCAGTAAGGAGCCACAGTTGTCCTGGAATTTATCTTTCACCGTGTCTCTAATGAGACATTGATCAGCGTCAAGAACACCATTGTCGTGCATAATACCACTGGAGAAAGAGCCAAACTATTGGGCAGTGAGGTTGGCAGCAGACATTTTCCTGTTGGAATGTTTCTAAAAGAGCATTCCAAAAACCCGCAGTATAGCCACTCTTATGTAAATGGTTAAGATCGACAATAGGTTTATTAAACACAGAATGGATGCAACGGCGCGAGGCTCTCCTAAACTGCTTCTTTGCAAATTTCCAGCAATCAAACACCACACCCTCTCTAGGACGATTGTTATCCACCCATAGCCGCCACCAAAACTATTTATGTTTAGAAAGATTGCTAAGATCGCCACACAAGTATGCTTTTGGCTTATAGCCTCTCTTTGGGTAGCAACCAGCCTCTGCATTGGATGTGTAAAAAGTGTCATCTACGTATTGTTGGGCAGCACAGCGGTCGTTAATATCACAGGCATTGAAAAGATTCACCTTGTGCAGTTTCTCAGCGAGTGACAGATTGTATTTAGTACAAACATCGGGATTCCTCCAGCAGGGGGCGGTACGGTTAGCCACACGATGTTGAACACTAGGCCCCTGCCCGGAGGAGATGATAAATAGATACCGTAAATACCGTCCTTACAGGAAGATGGTCACTAACATTTCCTTCTTCAAGCTCAATTATCTTACAGTCTACAATGTTTACAATATCATAAGCGGAAATTGGTATATTTTACGGGTTGGGTAAACAAGAAATCAGCGATTATTACACAATTCGAAGCTAAAAAGTCGTATATAATCTCAGAATGAGGGGAATACCATTTGGACCAGTGCTAGCGATTGCTCAGTTGACCAGCACTAGGCAGCTGCACATTAAAGTCACCAGATATTTTGATCGGAAGAGAAGTGCCGTGATGATCAATACAAACTTGTAATGCGTCAGGTTGTTACCCGAGCTGTCATAGAAAGGTAGGTACACATTAAAAATAATCTCACGAATTATGCTCTCACAATCACTTGCAGAAACCGCAGTGATACGCTCACTGTTCACCTCAATCTCTTGCCAGGATAAGCAAGATTTCTAAGCTTACAGATAATGGCCACCCCTCCAAAAGGTCGGCCTTTACTATTGCGATCCACATTTGACATGCTAGACTTAGAATACACCACATTTGAGTCTATATTAATGGATGGTTCACACCCAGCCAACTCATTGGCTATAGAGTTAAGCTCATGCGGTTTTAGCCATGTCTCTGTAAGGCATAGAACGTCACAAGAGTGCAGCCTGTCCGCAATGTAAGTTGCACTGGCTTTAAAACCCTGGCAGTTAAACGACTCAAAGCACTGTTTTATAGCCTTATCGTTCGCACGAGTTCCAGTCGTTCCATCAATCGTTTGAGTAGTCCTGCGAGTTCCATAAATCCTCGTATTGAGCATGGGAGCTTCGGCGACCATTCAGTTTCCATCTGTCAGCTGCTCCATTCGTATGTATCACGTCTACCCGGGCGTCGTTGCCGGTCTGTAAACCGACTGTAGCGGCCGTTTGAGTGCTGCGCCGATTGGTGCCGCGACTTTGTGAAATAGCGGTTTTGGTACCCTCCTTGGGAGCGTCTTTGGGGTTGTCGCCGGTTGTCCTCACACCTGTCTGCCGCCTGGAGTTTGGAGGCGACACGAAAGGGCCGGACTACAATCCCATCGGGCCAAAACTCATTGCTAATTATCCTATCGAAGAGGGGACAACGGAATGATTTGTACTTTGCCGTGCCAGTCTGCAGGAACACAGACAACCTTTTTGCAAGGTACACCCTGCGTATCAAGATGGGCCCTGACTTATTGCATGTTTCGGGTTGACCATGCCTAGGTAGGCAGGCCTACACATATTGACTGTAACACCGAGCGTCGGTTCAGTAGCTGGGGGTTTCGTCATCGGAGCAGGCACTAGGGTTAACACAGAGTACCGAACGTCATTATACGGTCTGGCGGTTAGGGAATTAGCGACCGGCTTGACCTTTGCGTTTTTACGGCGCCGTAGTTTGCGTAATTGGCTTTGTATTTCGCAGTATTCTCGCCTTCAGAATCACTAGAGCCAGAAGAACCGGAGGAGACGGACGAGAGAGTTGGTTTTGCACCGTTTGGTGTGTTTCCCTTTCCATCCCCAGCTGTTGAGGGCGATAGACCGGTGCTTCCGGGAGCATCTCCATTGCCAACATTGGTAGTATCAACCGCAGCTCAAGATGACCGGTTGACATTCTTGTTACTAAGAGACACTAAGAGCTTTAAATGTTCGTTTTCGTTCTCCAAATGCTTGACTCTTTTTTAAAATTTACCCATTTTGTGTCTAAGGTCAACAATCGTCTCTGGATGGCTGTCAGTTCAGTGCTATTATCACCAGTGTAAACTTCACCTGTTGTAGACTGATCGTTCAGACTAGTCCTGGCCTGGCCGATTGAAGTCCTTTTCCGCATCCTGCGATAAGTCGTTGTTCACCAAACTGAAGCCAAGCACGTGAATATCCTGAATCATCTTATGTTTCACTAGCCGGTTAATTGGCATGAGATCCTGTGTCGTCTGAAATTTTTGTTGTACCCTCTCGCATAGGTGCGATTAATCTCCAAATTATATGGAGCTCAAGTCATTCATGATTATGTACTGCGCCGCCATTTTGTCGTTTATAATATATATATAATATAATATTATAATTTTATTTATACTATTAGAAATAATTTTTTTTTTTCGAATTTCAAAACTTAGACAGTGGTTACGTGAAAGTGGGAAAATTTCTGAAAATCAGCCCTACTGCTACGAATTTTTCTATATTTTTAAATTATTTTTCCATGATGTTCCTTATAGTATTTAAAGTGTTTTATTGTAAAATGTATTTCTGGCAGTCAAATGTAGGGTGCCACCACTTCGTCATCGGGTTACACTTTTGGCATAGTTCAGTTTCGCCACCATGTTCCTGGTTTTTTGCTTTGTTTTGTGAATTTCATTATTGTTGTTTTATATAATATCGATAGTAGCAGCTGTCAAAGGCTGATAGTTTAACTGGTTCTAGGACAATTCCCCCGGACAATTCCCCCTGGTCAATTGCCGCCCGGCAACTTCCCCCCTAGGCATTTGCCCCTTGTCAAATTACCCCCAGTCAAATTGCCACGCGTAAAATTGCCCTTCGTATAGTAGACCCCAGTAAAATTGCCCCCCATAAAATTGCCCCCCATAAAATTGCCCCCAGTAAAATTACCCCCAGTAAAATTGCCCCCGTGAAATTACCCCCTAGTCAAATTGCCCCTAAAATTGCCCCCAGTAAATCCCTCCGCAGTAAAATTGCCCCTGGATAATTGGGCAATTTTATGGGGGGCTATTTAACGGGAATTGTCATGATACCCGTCTAACTGATTGGTTGATTATGTATTCGTTTGTAGTCAGCTGTGTTGTGCTATCTGCATGTATATCAAGGTTAACGTCTAAGACTATAACCCCAGTGGGTCTTGCATGACGGGAAGGCATTTTTGTGTGTTATTATATGTTGTGGTATATCTAAAGTGGTGGCCTGTGTAAATATTTATGTTTAATGATTGATATGAGGATTGTCTTAGTGTTTTCAGACGCGTAAATTTGTGAATATTGTGTAAGAGTTTTTCTTTTTGAATGTATGTTATATGATTTGAAGGCCTGATATTGCAGCTGTCCATTTTTATGTAAAATTTTATTTTCACACGATATACGATGGTCAAAAACCGATTTTCCAATAATTGTGCTTTTATTCCATTTCGGTTGTTAAAATATTATGATATTGTGCATGTAAATAAATCATATTTTATGCTTTAGAGAACTTATAATTTTTTGTAATTGTATGACATAGGTCAGATATTTACCCGGATCAAATCCTAGTGAGGGTAATTTTCTTCTTTCTACAACTTGATCTGTATTTGTACGTGAACTGCTGTAGTAATTACAGTGCCACAGTCCTACAGAAGTTAGGTGATTTTCGTGAACAACAATATCCACAAATTCAAGCCAATATAAAGAAAAAGAAGGCAATGTCTTAGTAGTTTTAAAGGTAGTTTTAGGTTTGATAAAACTTTTTGTATAGGTTTTGATATATTTGATATAACTATTTGTATAGGTTTTATTGAACAAATTTAGAATTTGTTCCTAACGTATTTAGAATTTGGTTCCTATCCGAACGAAGGTCTATAGAGTGACGTCCTACCTTTCGTGTATTTATGTTTTGGACCAGCAAACCACACAGATATTTCACTGCAAGGGAAAAATTCTACAATGGAGCAACTTTGCGAAGATACCATCATGCTAACAACATCGCTGCCGAAACCATGGCGCTAGGGACACTGTCGTCAAGGACTACGGCACTATAGAATAAAGCCGTTAGGAATCCATCAATATAGATAAAGTGATGCTAGGGACCATGGCTCTAGGAACATTGCTACACTCGACCACAGCCCAAGGAACATCGGTAAATGGGAACCATCCCCCAAGTTAAGGGTAGTTACACTGGGTCATTGCACCTAGGTATATCGCCGTTTGGGGATCATTAATTAAAGAAGAATTTGGACGATGAACTTATTTATAAACATTTCAATATTCCAGGACATTCAATTTCCAATCTTCAGATACAGTGTATTGACAATTGTAATTCGTCGTTTCCCACCGAACGTGAGGCTTGGGCTTTACATGGATGACTTGATTTAACACGCATCAGAAACGTCAATGAACGAAACATAACATTTAATTTAGTTAATCACTAGTCTAAATTTGATTTAACTTCTAAATTATATTTACTATTCTTTTTGTCAAGATTTGGTGACTTGTTTTCTCTTTAAAACATTTGTTTTGAAAGTATTTTTCATTAATTTGATATGCCTGTGTGTATATTAGTCTATATTCTTTATTTATTGTTGTGCTGTTAGCCTCTCGCTATTTTCATTAGGATAGCAATGCATGGTTGGCTCATAGGCCTGCCACGTACTAACCTTTTAATTATCTTTGTTGCTCCGGAATATAAATGGAAGAAGTAACAATATTTCTACCAGTGTACTTTATCTATTGCATGCTGTAATTGGGATATACTTTCAGCGCTATGTAGGATATGAAGCACTGTACCAAACCGACAGGTGTCATCGTTTTATATGATGTATATAAATCAACGTGTTTTAATATATGGGACATCAAAGAAAATGAAGCATGGATTTATCACTTGATCATCATAAAAGCACTAAAGTCTTAATTGACAGAGTGTAGAATGCATCCAACGTAATAAAAAACATTGTGAGCTTAATCATTTAATTATACGATTCAATTATTCGACTTGATTTGACATCAATGAAGAACTTTTCATTCGTTGCTAGAAAATTTCACAACCGAATTATGTCGCCCGGATCTTTTCCCCTTTTTTCATTTTATCTACCATAGTTTATACACTTTGTGAGGTTTACACCGCTGGAAATTACGAAAGCGTTGATTTATTTGCATTAATATGTCAGGGAGGTGCACCTCACCGCACCTCCCTAATAAGGTCAAGTACTTTAGCATATAGGTATAGTTTAACATCTCAGGTCGTTGGGGGACACCATATATCATTATTATCATATCGGATCTTAAACCTCAAAAATGCATTATAATGACAATAAATAATAGCCGATTACCCTGCTGTCACAACTCCCTGGTTAATAACATGTCGACAATTTCTGATAAGCGATCGTGCTTTTCCGTCAGCGTGTGAGGGATATTTTCGGACGTTATTAGTAAACAAGCGTCCTTATCACAACAAAAATCGACGGACTACTATGAAAATGTTTTCATGAATATGGATTTTAAATCTCGGTTAATAATTATAAAGTTTTACAACATTTAATATATAAACCATTATTATAACAAGAGAATTTTTACGTGATTATCCATCTGAAACTATAATATTTTATAAGATATAATATATAGTATATAAAGATAAGACTACCGTCTAGTTAGAATTCTATTTATATTTAAGTTCCAGTATTTCTAGGAAAACATATAATTTTAGAAAACGACCTATTCATATAAGATGGGAAAAATAATGTTTTATTATGTAGTCATAGAGTTTACAGGGCCTTTGATCTTGTTGGTAAAGTCTAGTCCTACAACGTAACCTATTCGGCTAGATTACTCTGTGAACTTAGTTGTGTCGTAAGTTTTATTATGTAATGATGTGTACTTTTAAATAACTTGTCTCTACTGTCCTAGTGGAGATTTTTCAATACCGAAAGACATTATATTTAACTTTGAAACTGTATAAGACTTGCATTTTTTGCTTGCCGTTTGGTTTGAGATAATGTGCACATAATTATATATCCGTGAATCGTAATAATATTATTGATTTTTAGCTTATGGCAATATTATTTTCCTATATTGGGCAATTCCAATAAGATAGAACGTCAAATCACAGTCATTTTTTTTTAATTCGGGAGTGTGATAACACATTATCATACACAGAATCATTTAGTGGTTATGAATGAAGATTATTTAGTAGATGTTTCTGATTAAAGTATATATTTTTTCCGATCAAGTTATATATGTAACAAGGACTGATAATATTGTACTAAAATTAACAGCCACGTTTCATTCACCACTTTACATTTTTTTTCAAGCTTGAAACTATCCTTCAGATTAATTTTCTTGTTATGTTCGACAAAGGTATTTTGCAAATTAGATCAGTTATATTACCAGAAAAAAATATTATCCATCGAAAGTAATATTTGTTTCAGAATGACGTCGTGCTTTACCAGTTCTAAAACTCTTACGTGTAATCATCCAATATATTCTACCATCTTAAAGGTTCGTTTCGTATTTTCATCTAATAATGTGTTGCTATGTCATTGAAGCTAAGATGAATCATTCCTCACTGTTTCACAGTTTGGAAGCATTTGCACCTGCAATAATAATCTGTATTATTTCCGTTGTCAATTTCCTACAAATAGCACTCTTATAACTACAATTTCCAGTCGAAGCTATAATGTCTAAAATGTCAATGATTAAGAAATAGATTTTAGATTAAAGTTAGAATTTCCTAATAATTAATGCATTGAATTTTGCATATATTAAAATCGATTGATCGTAATTGGCGTAAATGAATTATATTTACTGACATTAATTGATGGTAGTTTGATAATATATATTTTGAAATTATATCAAACCATTTTCTCGTAGTAGTCCTATTCATATCTAGCATAAATGCTTTTAGTGATAAACAGTTAGAACGGAATTGCACCTGCTTTGAAATCATTCAAATTCTCATCGATTCGTATGTTTCCACTGTTTCCAATGTTGAATAGAGCAGTATGAAAATTCGCAACCATTTAAAATGCTATACGAAGTGATACTATCTTTTTCCTGCCTCAAATATTCAGTTCATTATTGCCACCCTTTATAGAAGTC
>JAYJLZ010166298.1:0-22660 GCA_036873915.1 Tubulanus ruber | reverse complement strand
TAGATGTCTATGGTAAGATAGCTTGTCTTTTAGTACTGTTTAGAAAATAGTGAATATTATTAATTTTAATAAATTGCGCTGTACCATATTGTGTCTTGTATTTTTGCCGCTGACAAACATCAAGATTTTCTCAAATTAAATTAAAATTCTTTACTTATTCTCAATATTTACTATATCAGTTTTAAAGAACTTCTCCATGAGTACAACCTATATAACAAAATCCTTTAGTTTCTAACACTTATTATCGGTTTTCTTCGTGACATATTGGTTAAATTAAGGCTTGAAAATAAAGAATAATATATAATGTAAATAAAAAAAATATTTTTATTTTAAGAACCACCAAAAATTGATGCAGACACTTCGTCCAATAACAATCTCAGAGTTACTGTCAATCGGCCATTGATCATTGATTGTCGAGTATCTGGTCATCCTGATCCGAAAATAACATGGTTCAAAGATGGTGTAAAACTCAATTTGAAAAGTCCTAATATCAGAATGTTTGCTCGTGGACGTCGAATTGAATTATCCGCGTCTAAAGTGAACGATACTGGTCTTTATATCTGTGAGGCAGAAAACGCTGCAGGGAAAGCAACACGGAATTATACTTTAGAAGTACAAGGTATGTAAAATTGTATAATAATTCAACGCATTCAAGTAAATCCTTTGATATAAAGAAGCAGAGAATAAAGAGATGTTATGTACATTTTGAATGTTCATGCAATACTTGTGCTTACCGGTATGCACTTTGATACTTAATTATAAGGATATATGGTGTTTTCCTTGAGTCAATTATAATTAATTATCGAAACATATTTTCTTGTTACAGTACCACCAAAGATAACGGGCAATGAAGACGGAGTTACCACCCCCTCAGTCGTCGAAAATAATACAGTTGTATTTGATTGTTCTGTGAAAGGAAAACCAATTCCAACCATACAATGGTTCAAGGGCGATGTAGAAATCCGTGAAAACACTACTAAAATCTTTATTATTAATGGTAGACAACAGTTGAAAATTCTCTTCACTGGGCCGTCGGATTCCGCAAGATATTCATGTCAGGCTCAAAACATAGCTGGTGAATCAAAGAAATATTTTGATCTGAATATCCTTGGTAAGTAGTGAAGATTTCCTGCAGTCTTCAGGAACTTTAAAATAATTACAGCTGCTAGTAGCAACAGTGCTAGAAGCAGTCTCTTCTAACTTTTTCAGTCCGATATTATATCTACAGCCAAGAGTCATAGATTCTGCTTATCAGATTTGATTTTTTTTTAGAATTTTACATGAATAACTGCTTTACAGATCAATTTGTTATTCATAATTCCAACTAATATTTTATCTTATATCTGAGAATCTTCATCGCTGTACATTTGAAACCCAACAGTTTATAATGCCACAGAAGATAGCTTCTTCGTCACAATAGAGCTATCAATGCGACAGCCCTCGGTATTAATTTGTTAGTTTTCTTGAACTGTTTCAGTGCCGCCACATATTGACAGGTCATCAACTAACTCGAAGCCGACAGTTGTAGTTGGTCATTCGGCTATTATAAGCTGTCCGGCATCTGGAATACCTCCTCCAGACATTGTTTGGCTTCGTAATCGCAAGATCCTTGATGTTGAGAACAAACAGAACCTGCAGTTATTGGCCGGAGGGCGGCAGTTGCGTGTTTTAAATGCACAGGTCGAGGATTCTGGCGTTTACACGTGTAGCGTGTCGAATTCTGCTGGAGAAGACAGTATTGATTTTAGCTTGCATGTCATGGGTAATTTTTATAATTCATTACCAGTACCGTATCTTTGTATTTTGACCAGATATATGACCAGAAGAGTGAAATTTGACAAATATTATATTTTTTATGGTTCAAGGAAAGGTAATGTGTAAATATAATGAAGAATTTATCTTTGAACAAGATTAAAGTCAATATGAAAATGCCCAAAGATGAAATTTTTATTTTTAGTGCCACCAAAGATCAATTCACACCAAATTAGTTTGGTCGATATTGAGGTTATTGTGAATCGGTCGATTATTATCCAGTGTCCCGCCACAGGCATTCCAACTCCCGAGATCACATGGTACATGGAAGGACGACCGTTAGATATAAACCTTCCTCATGTTCTTCTACGTCAGAATGGGCAGGAGCTGGAGTTTAGGAGGGTATCTGTGATAGATTCTGGCAGGTATACATGTCGGGCAGTCAATGAGGCTGGTTCTGCCGAACAGGATTACAGACTTACAGTTCTAGGTAAGATAAATGAAGACATGTTTGCTCATAGTTTCTCAGTGTAGTTATATATAATGATGGTATCGAAAGTTGGAGAAGCAGCTTCTATATTTAAGTTTCTAGAAAAGACCAACTTCATGTATGAAATATTTATCAATGTTATATTGTATTGTGAATCTTAAAAATATATTTCATTACTTTAAATTGATATTATTAATATTTACTACAGTTACTGTAGTTTGAAAGATGTTATTTCTATTTTTCTTCTGTTCAAGTATTTAATTGATACTTTCAGTTCCGCCGTATTTTGATGAAAAGTTTATAGATCGTTCACCAGACGTAAGTGCCAACAGCACTACAGTTTTAAACTGCCCCGCAATAGGAACACCAGAACCTACAATATTATGGCTACGTAATGGAGTTCCACTTGAATCGACATCTCATGTTCGCATTCTGGGAGAGGGAACACAAATAGAAATATTCCGGGCTCGCACCACTGACAGTGCGCGATATTCTTGCATTGCAACGAACAAAGCTGGTACAAGTGATCTCGATTTTGATTTAGATGTGTTAGGTATGTCATTATTTCATCTCAACAAATTGAAACCATAGATTTATGAATTGTAACAATTGTGCAATTTTTAACATTGTGTTGCTTTGTTTTTTTGTAGTTCCTCCTTATTTTGACCGAAGCAACCAAGATCTAACACCCAATGTCATTAGAGGTCGTACAATGATTCTGAGCTGCCCAGCTATGGGTATACCATTCCCTAATATTACCTGGTATAAGGTAAGACTACACTTATGTGGTACATATCGGAGTACAATACATATTCTCATTATCCATATAATTTTCAATTGCATCCGACGATTTTGTTTGAAATAAAACGCGACTGTAGAAGCGGGAGGAATAACTTTCAGTTTTACTTCCTTTTGATTGACAGGCTGATGATGTCATTAATTTTGCTAACAATCGGTATGCATCGTTAGCTCAAGGTCGCCAATTAGAGATTATTAACACTAAAGTAGCCGATTCTGGAAGATATCGATGTGTGGCACGAAATCATGCTGGCCAAGTAGGACTGGATTTTAATATGCAAGTTATTGGTAAGTAAGATTTTTCAGCTTTTGTTATTTCTGTATAAATTTGATATTTGCCCGTATAGCATTAAAATCCATATTCTTAATAACTCTTCCGATAATTTTCTGCATTTCATATTTTAAGTTCCTCCAACGATTGACGAAGCCAACATTGTTGATAACCCTCGTGTTGTAATGAACCGTACGGTTATTCTGGAATGTCCAGTAGCTGGAGTCCCGCCTCCTAAAGTGAAATGGTTAAAAGATGGATACCCTTTGATTTCCCGCACCGGCTTGAGAATAGACTTCGATGGACGTCAGGTGGGGATTAGTCGCTCAAAGGTGACTGACAGCGGTCGTTATACATGTATTGCAACAAACGATGCTGGAGAATTGAGGAGAACATTTGACCTTGAAGTATTAGGTTAGTTACAAGGATGTGTATTTAGTAGATATTTGTACTACAAGCTAAAGTTTAAAATAAATTATGCTTCAATCCAATATGGCTCCCATTTCTTCTTGTTTGAACCATTATGCTATATAGGCTTACTATCTTTACTTGTTAAATCTTCGACAGTTAATGCAGCTTGATTGCTCTTCCAATTTAATTATTAGATATTTCATAAATCTTCATTGCATGTCTACAAGAATTTTCGCACTGAATACTGTTACTGAATATCGTTGAGTATTATGAGTTTTGAATTTTGTTTCTATTATATAGCAGAAAAACACAGTTACCCTTGATCTTTGCTGTTCATTATTTTCAAACGATTTATTTTTAGTTCCACCAACAATCGATAACAGAAACCTTGACTTCAACCCTCGCGTTATCCAAAATCGCAGTATCTATATCGACTGCCCAGCATCAAGTAGCCCCCCTCCATCATTCATGTGGTTAAAGAACAAGCTACCTCTTCAAAATCTTCCATATCAAAACTTGAAGCTGCTGAACAGCGGTCGTCAGTTGCACGTTTCAAATGCTCAAGTGTCTGACGCTGCTAAGTATACATGCATCGCTACTAATATAGCCGGACTCGTTGAACGGAAGTTTGACCTTCAAGTTTTAAGTGAGTTTAATATAGATTAAAGTTTGATAAATATAAATAAGCTGGTTACTGTTAAAACTGATTTTTGCCATTGTCACCACTTCTCCTTGGCTTTTATCTATTTTGTTTAATATGTTTTGTCTTGCATGGAATAAAGTACACTGGCCGGTTTATTATTCTCTGCACAGATTATCATAACTATAAAATATTGTTATTATTTCCACAGTCCCACCATCTTTAACAGTAGGAACAAAACGTGAAGATGTGTCTGTGATTCGAGGCCATCTGGTTCGTATTAAATGTTCAGTGTCTGGCGTCCCTAAGCCACGTGTGACCTGGTATCGAGATGGGGCACCATTATTGGTAGATGCTAACCTTTACATGCAGGTAGTCAGTGAAGGACAGATATTGGAGATACTGTCTGCACGAGTTGAAGATCGTTCGCAATATGCATGCCGGGCACACAATCCAGCTGGCGAGGTTGAGAAATACTTCTCGCTTGATGTTTTTGGTAATTGAATATTTGTAAAATCTATGATTCCTCGCTCATCCTTGAAATAAAATTGATGTTTAGGATCTCAAGAAAATTTGGCTTCAATCCTCAAAAATCTTTTTCTTATTAATTTTTTTCCAGTGCCTCCGAAGATAAATGGTTCTAATATACTTCAAGAACGCTCTGTCATTATGAATAGAAACCTTGCATTAGCATGTGTATCATCTGGTATTCCACAGCCAATCATACAGTGGTTCCACCTCGGAGAACGTATTTCTGTTCTAAGTAGTCCGAACTTACGATTTATTAACAATGGTCAACAGCTTCACATTGTGGGTGCTCAACTGCAGGATATCGGCAACTACCGCTGCGTGGCTTCCAATCCAGCTGGCAACACCACTAAAGAATTCATTATCAGTATTCTAGGTATGATTTCTTGTTCCATGCAATGTTTGATATTTTGTATGTTGCACTGTAACGTAGAAAGGCTGTTTCAACTTTTCGTAAAGATCTTGTCAGTAATCAAAATTTTCTTCCAGTTCCACCAACTATTGAGGATGGGCCAACCCTTGTACCAGTTACAATATCTCAGCGAGCTTTACTTCTCTGCGAGACTCTCGGTCTTCCAGAACCGATCATTACTTGGCAGAAGGATGGAAAACCATTCGCAAAGCGGGGTCCAAGATATCGTATGCATCGCTCAGGTTCCCTAGAGTTTAGTTCTGTTCAACTAGAAGACACAGCGATGTATCAGTGTACGGCTGTAAATGAGGCTGGAAGAGTCAGTAGAGCCATCAGATTAGATGTACAGAGTAAGTATCATAATTGTTCGAATTATTGCTATGAAATGATTTGTAGTACTTTTTGCCAGTTGCTGAAATATTCTGGCGTGTTTGTAAACATTCATTGTTGAAAGATTATTGCCTGTTATTTCAGAATAATTATCAACAATTTTTTCATGAAATCTGTTTGCAATGAATGTATTTATTCTGCGTATTATATAGTTCCTCCAAAGATTGAATCGCCGTCACCATTGAATATGCAAGTTACTGTTGACGACTCTGTGTCATTACCATGTCGGACGTCCGGTATCCCACTGCCGCGCATCTCTTGGCAGAAAGGAACAACTGTACTAAACTCATCTCCAAGTAAGATAACCCCTCAATCGTTGTCTTTACACATTAATTCGTGTTTAATTAAGTTAAAACAAAATTTATATTGATTGAAAGACTGCAATACTGCATAAATTTCCGGTTCATCAAATTTACCAGTGCAACTACGTACGATCGAAAACATTTCTAGTATGGTATTATGTTTTATTTGTCTTTGCAGACTATAAGATTACTTCTATCGGTATGCTTGAAATAGAGAAAGTTCAATTGCATCACAGTGGAACTTACATCTGCATTGCTCAGAATAATGCTGGAACTGACATGGCTCGTGTGAAACTTTTGGTTCTCAGTAAGTTATTGAATATTATCTTTTATCAATCAGCTAAAAAATGTGAAAAATTTGATAATGTTGTCATCCATTGAAGATCTACTGTTTACATACAGTGACACTTTAGTAATGATATTCATACTTTATTGTTCATACTTTGTTTGTTACATTTTAGTTCCACCAAAGGTGGAAAAACAGAAAACAGAATATGTCCAAAGCAATGGGAGAGAAATAATAATACCATGCCGGGCATCTGGTGTTCCTCCACCAGTTATATCCTGGCAGAAGGATGGGAAAGCAATTTCCCGCAGTGACTTCCATTACAGAATACTTAGATCAGGATGGCTGGCTATTCCATTAACAAGGTATCCGACACCAGCACAGTAGTACATTATCATTCAATTATAATGTAAAATCTAAATTTCTGGCATTCATATCTCTTAACAAGAATGTTGTTAGCTTTTGATAGTTTCATAAAGCAATTATTTTTAATCTGATATCTATATTGTGGGTTGTTTCTAGGTTTAGCTCCATGTTTAATACCAACCTATCTCTCTCTCTCTCTCTGAATGTTGTTTATAGAACTGCCGATAGTGGGAAATATACTTGTATAGCTGAAAACGATGCTGGCAAAGATTTGTTCGATATAACCCTTACTGTTCAAGGTGAAACATCAAAAATACTTAACACTATGCTAACATGTTAATTTCTTGAAAATTTGCCATATTAACAGAAATATTCATCGTCAAATATGAATCTCGCATATTAAATGCTGACCACATCTGCGATATTATATCATGACAGCTATTTATGTGCTATATTTTCTGCTGCCTTTAGTTCCTCCTCATATAGAAGAAACTCAGCGAATATTTACTGTGACTCAAGATGGGGATATCACATTACCTTGTAAGGCCGAAGGTGTACCTTTACCAAAAGTTACCTGGTATCGCAAAGGTCTTTCTATAAGGATTGATGACCCAAGATATCGCTTGCTTGACGGAGGTGTTTTACAGTTCAATGATGTTCAGGTAAAGCTAGGTGAAAATAAATTGAAGCAAAATGTTTTTTCTGAAACGTACTTCATTTTCCTTATCACCCTCAATACACATGATAAATTGAATATGAAATCACATATAAACCCATGAATATCAAACAAATATACAAATTTAAATAATTATTTCACTAAATTTAAAATACCAAAAACATGTCCTTTAAATTCAAATTTGTAAAAATTAGTTTTAATGTTCAAGTCAAACAAAATTGTTTGCTTTTAATATATTCAGTTTTCTAAGGACGATTTTGGATTTAAAACTGATTTGAAATCGTTATTATTGTGCCAAACTTAATGGAAGATATTCTGTTATTATCTAAATTACAGTCTGATGATGGTGGAAGTTATGTTTGTACGGCAACTAACCATGCAGGAAGAGATTCACAGCAGATTATTGTCAGAGTTCAGGGTAGGATATACTGCTTGTAAACCTATTATGGATGAAAGTTCTGAGTTTAGATTTTTCAAACATATACTCTGTTTTAAATTTTCTAAATTCCTAATGTATGCGTCATGCAACTACTTCTTACATTCGACTATACAGTGTATATCAAATCATTGTCAAATATCCTGATTGCTGATAAACGATGGCCAACAATGAAGATACCGGTACTGTATAATAGAACAGAGAAGATCACCAAAACGTGATTCATTGCTAGAGATCATGACTTTCAATATGTTATTTCAGTGCCGCCTACTTTCACACGACTGCCTCAAGACCAGGAAGTGACAGCTAACGGTCGTATTGAGTTGGAATGTGCAGCGATTGGATCTCCTGTACCTTTCATAACCTGGAAAATCAATAATACCATCATTCCATGTGAGTTAACTACCATTATATCTTTTAGTATCAGTTTACTGATGTTGTATAAAATAAACCTCCATCGTTGCTTTACTTTGATGTTTTATAAAACAATTTGAATGGAAATGTTTAAACGTATTTGTTGGTCTTTCAGTTTTATGGAAAATAAGTTTCACTTAAGGTGTAAAAATTTAAAAATTACTTTTTACCTTTTAGCGCCACCTAGTATAAACGGAAGGAGTCGATTAACCATAATGAACGCCCGTAAAGAAGACGGTGGTACATACTTGTGTACGGCCGAGAATCCAGCTGGGGTCAGAAAAGTCATTGCAGCTGTTTTTGTAAAGGGTATGACATTTAATTATTACTAACTATCTAAAACACGCTAAATCATTCCTTTTTTTCCATAATAAAATATATAATTAATTAATATGATCGATGCATATGAGGAAATGTCAGATTAAACTTTGCAGAATTAGCAGACTAAGAATAAAGCGTTTCTCGTGTGAATATCCTCTCTGAATTGTGAGTCTCATATGAACTGCTCTATAATATTGTGTGTTTCTCTCTGTTTAAGTTCCGCCTCGTGTGTTGATACCATATGATAGACTTGCCGTCACGAAAGCGGAAGCAGTATTTCTAAACTGTCCCGTCAGCGGGGATCCTGTCCCTTCAATACTCTGGACGAAGAATGCAAAGCAGATAGTTTTGAACTCCAGGGTTCAACAACTGAGGAATGGTTCACTTGTCATCTACGATTCTGTGGTACTGTACTGTTATGTTCGCTTTTATAAAATCTTAAATAGATTTTTTTTTCGTTGAAGTTTTCAATTTTAACTTGATATATAATAATTTAGCTGTGTATATGCAACTCGAGAAATATCTCGATAAGTACAAATAGTTATTGAATTCTGAATTTTTATGAAAACATGTTATTAACAATTTTGAATTGTTGAGGTATGTTTCATCCTTGACGTTGTATTATATGTTTGTAGAATTCCGATGCTGGAGAATATAAATGTGTCGCTACTAACGAAGCAGGGACATCTGAAGGATCCGCTACTTTAACCATCAGAAGTAAGCAACTGAATAGAATTAAATATTTTTATACATAAAGCTCCAAAATATGGCTTATATCTTGGATTTCTAAGATTAATGTGATTAAATGCATCAAACTTGTAATTTTAAGGTCAGCCAGAGTTTGTTATTGAACCTAAGAACATGATCGCTGCTGAGGGTGATACCATGGTGATGGATTGTACTGTGAAGGGTGAACCAAAACCAAGTGTTCGATGGCAGAAAGGGCGACAGAAACTTGTTTCAGAGGATAGACTGACTATTCTGTCAAATAACTCTCTAAGGTATGATAAACACTTGTGCAAATTGGTTGACATGTGCGGGTTCAAAGTTTTTGGAGATAAGAGTATGGATGAAATTCAGATGTTATTAAATATGGTGTTTCAATCCAAAAGGACTAAAGAAACAACCTTAATATTGCATCGTTGCTCACATCGACCAAAATAAATTATAATTACTTACGATTTTAAGCTATATTTTATTTTTCAGGATCATAGCGACACAGTTAAAAGATGCTGGTATTTATATATGTATTGCACGGAATTATCTCGGATCAGTGCTCGTGCAGGCCGAATTGAATGTACAAGGTAATAGCATTTACTATCTACTATGCTAAGATATTAGGGAAGAGCAGAACAATGTAGAATTAAAAATTATTTACTTTATCAATTTGGAAAATTTATTTATCATATTGAGTTAAGTAGCCTAAGAAGTCTGATTTGTTTTGATTTCAGTGAATGGTCAGTGGTCGTCCTGGAATGAATGGGGTACATGTAGTGTATCTTGTGGGTTAGGTGTCCAGAGACGTTCCCGTCAATGTGACAATCCTGCCCCGGTGAATGGTGGTAAATCTTGCCAGGGGGAGGAACAGGAACAGCAGTCATGTTCTCCAGCTTTATGTGCTAGTACGTAAGATATACAGTCCTGTTATAAACAGTTCATATGTGTTATAGATTAATCGATATATCAGTTGTAGTTCCCTTCCTTTTTATCACCTGTATATTGTAGTGAACTTAAAATTGTAATTTTTTGGAAAATAATAAACTACCGTCCATGTTTCGCGTCCCATAACCTGTTCAACATTTTATGTAATTGATTAGTTGATGGTCAATGGACCGCCTGGAGTCTGTGGGAAGACTGTAGTCAAACATGTGGAAATGGTGAACGTATTAGAACAAGAAGATGTGAAAATCCAGCTCCGAGTAATGGTGGTGAATTGTGTCATGGGGAACCAATAGAACAAGTGATTTGTAACCAGCAACCCTGCCCTGGTATGTTTTTTGTTGACATAATATTCAGTATTACTACGTGTAATAAAGGAAAACATGATGTTTTTTTTATTGTTTTCATAATCTGCTTTGCTGTTACTTGTGTAGCCATTTTCTGAAGGGAAATCGATACTATTCATAGTGATACATTCCGTGAAATGAAACATGAACAGAATTTAGTTCTGGAACATAGAGGTAAATCTTGATATTTAAACATTAATAACCCATGTCAATACTCATTTTGATCTTTTTGTTAGTGCATGGTGGATGGAGACTGTGGTCTGATTGGCAGCCATGTACAAAAACCTGTGGTCAAGGAACTCAAGAACGATACAGGCGCTGTGATTCACCGCGGACACAGCATGGTGGACGAGAATGTATAGGGAAAGATCTTGAAAGACGAACATGTATTGTACGAGACTGTGAAGGTAACATACAATGAAAAATGTTAATTACTTCTTCATTAATTTATGTATTAATACAATTTTAGAGTTCATTTGTTCTTAAATTTATATTCTATAAAATAATACTTAATTGTATTATTCTGTGCACTTTTATCAACATCGATAATGGTTTCATATCTTTTAACAGTGCATGGTAACTGGGGCCAATGGATGCCGTGGACAAGTTGTAGTTTATCATGTAGTGGTGGAAAACGAAGCAGGAAGCGACGTTGCAATAACCCAGAACCATCTAACGGAGGTCGTCATTGTACAGGACAAGACATGCAGATCGACTACTGTAACAGCGAACCTTGTCCAGGTTTGTTGGCTTCTTTACATTTCTATATGTTTATGTTTTTTATTAACATAATCAGCAATACTGTTTTATACTATATTATATGATTGCATCTGGTGTTAGTATCACTTTGGTAGTAATTCAATATCTTTAAACTAAGAAACATGTGTTTAGACATACTACTACTACTACATGTATAATAATTACTGTTTCCTCTTTTGTTTAGTTCATGGTTTTTGGTCAGATTGGAACTCCTGGGGATCCTGTAGTGTTAGTTGTAATGGTGGATTACAGAAGCGATTCAGAACATGTAGTAACCCTGCACCAGCATTTGGTGGTCATGCATGCCCGGGAACTAATCAAGAATCGCAACCGTGCAAATCTGACAAATGTCCCTGTAAGTTGTACATGCACAATTATTTAAAAAAATGATATAATTATTGCATTGTAACATTATATGTAATTTATGATCTGATTCGTTTATTTATTTTGTAGTGGATGGATATTGGACAGAGTGGGGCGAATGGACTTTGTGTAGTAAGAAGTGTGGAACAGGAACCAGAGAAAGAAGGCGTATTTGTATCCAACCCAAGTTTGGTGGTCGTTTCTGTTATGGTGATAATACACAGATCGGTAGATGTAACGCACATGACTGCACCTGTAAGTATTTTATTATCTGAAATATAACAATGGTAAATAAGTATGCTGAGAAGTTCACGAAAAATTAACAAAAAGATTATATACCAGTTCCTCAATTAACACAAAATACAATTTATATGATATAAAATTTCTGAATTCAACTTAGCCCACGATTTTGTTGACATATTTTTCAGATGGTACACCCAAGGTTGCACTTGGTAACTTGATTGGAAATATAAATGATATTGATCTAGGTGTTGCAAAACTCACAGCTAATGTAACACAGGGTAGATCTATGGCAAAAATAACCGCAGTTATAACAAACATACCCAAAGATGTTGGTAAGTGAACTCATTCCTTTGAGATATGATTGTTGTCAGATTAAATATTGAATTAATAAGAGAAATATGTTAGGTTGTAGAATTTCTTTTAATTTACCTAAAACTTGAGTTGTTTAGATGAATTCAAGGTTTTTCTAAACAAAATTGCAAAATTTAAATAACATTAAATGGCTAAACGACTATTGTTCACATGGCTCCGGTATCTAACAATAGTTTTAATTTTCAGGACATTTAATGAGATCGTTAGTATCAGTTCTATCGCCTGTATATTGGACGACTGCCAAAGAGATTGGAGATGCTGTAAACGGATTTTCATTAACTAAAGGAGAATTCCAACGTGATGTTCAAATACAGTTTGCAACTGGTACGCTCCCAATTTCCCAAAATTTTACTAATACCTTAAAGATATCTAAAAGATATTTTTATAAGGCACATAAAATCTTAAGTGCCTTGTTCCCCCTCCTTATGTAGTTTGTCAAAAAGTTAGATGTTTGAAGGTGAAATGGCCCTTTTAGCGGGATGACCCGACCCGCTTAGCGGGGTTCCACTGTATAAAGCTAATAATTTTAGAAAATTTTATTATAGTTTTATATTCATAATTCTTGCATAACCTAGCAACTCCATAATTGTGTGAAGTTGAAGGTCATTTGTGAATAATAATGTTGAGCACAGTAGCATTCACTCTTAATAAACACTATTTTCTCTGTACCAGAATAAAATAATAAATTGATAATATAATTACAGGTGAAATATTGAGAATGAAGCACCTTGTTTCTGGACTAGACCAGGATGGAAACCTTAACCTTGATATTTTAGTTAATGGCAGGGTTCCTGCCATAGAATCGACATCAACGATTACTGTTAATCCATATACAGAGAGTTATATACAGACTGGAGCCGGTGAGGAGAATCTATGAATCCATCTGAGCTCAGAAGAACTTCGTGCCTTATACTTCATCGAATTAGTCACAATATAGTCAGAATTTGTCGTGTTCAATACTCTCCATGTTGTTTACAGATATAAAAAGTTATAAATTAAGTTTTTTTATTCGTTCCTATCTTGTGCCAGTGGTTCTAGCTCTGATCGTTGTATCTCATTGTTTTGTCCAGGTTCCTTATTTGCCAAGTCATCTCGCACATTCAGTGTTGATGGATATCTTCTCCCGTATGCCTGGAATCACACAACTTCGTACGACCCTGCGAAGGGCAAAATGCCTTATCTCATAGAGCAGTTATCCACTGATGATATCGATGTTCAATTTAACATAGATGAAGAGATCTTACAGTATCAGCTATCTGCTTCCATTTCACAAGGTAAAATCATATTGATAATCCTAAAGTTACTTGTGATTTATTGATTATTGTATTTAGTCTTTAATCTGCAAAGCCCTAAACTTTGTTAAATCTAAATTTCATAATTCTTCGTTTTTTAGGTTTACCGAGCAACAAGTGTCCTCTTGGCTTTATCCTTGACCCTGATGGACCTTATTGTGAAGGCGAGTAATTTTAGAACAATATTCTTGAAAAATAGCTCAAATTTTTTACAGTGCTATATGTGTTATTAATATCTTAACGTATACAATCAAGCACAGAATGACTATCAAAGCGAACCAGTTTGATTTTCAAAAATTAAAACTCCATATAATATTTGTTTTACAGATAAAGATGAATGTTTGAGCAATCCCTGTACTCACTTCTGTCACAATATGCCTGGGAGTTACTCATGCTCTTGCCGTTATGGTTATACCCTTAAATCAGATGGAAAAACATGCAAAGGTATCTAATGTTCTGTTATATGAGCTCTTGATTGAACAATCGACACTGAACAAAGTTTACAGTTTCTATCGCCCCATGTTTTCGTGCGATATACAATAGTTTTTGGTCTGAATTAAAACTTAGAGGTTATCTTGATGTCGATAAATGGCTTTTTCGCAGGTTGCTAGTGAGGATGGAATTCACATATGATCAAAATCTATTAAATTTTTGCTACAATGGAAGACCTTATTTATGGGATTGGTTTGGCTACATGTTTAACATGGTGAAAGTTATCAAATACCATGTACATCTACCGGTATCACATATATAATGTTTATACGTTTAAACCCGGTTATGGTGAATGTCTTTATGTTTTAGATATTGACGAATGTGCGACGGGAACAGCAGAGTGCGGAAAAAACAATCAGTGTATAAATACTAAGGGATCATATCAGTGTGTTATAGACTGTGGGAATGGATTCCGCCGAATAGCAAGCGGTCACGCTTGTCAAGGTATGTTCCTCAATTGTTGAGATACTCTGTCAACAGAAGTCATTAGTTCGGGTATAACAATGGTGATTGTCTGATAGTTAGTCAATTGGTAGTTTCCATTTATATATTTCATCTAGAAATCCAACCCGTAGCTCGGTAGTTATTTATTAGACTGGAAGCCACGAATATGAATGTTAATGTATGATGAGCTGTCTATATTTGTTAAGATCAGTAGTATTGGAGGCATGGAAATATGATAGAAATGTCAATTTTTAAAAACAATTCCACCATCATGTAATTATTTCTAAAAAATGTGTTGCGCAAATGAAAATATTGTCTCGTTTGTTGCCTCTATTGATTAGAAATACTTGTATGCTCATTCAATAAATATAACTTTTTTTCTATTTTCCGATGATTTTGATTATTCTGATTGATAGATTATGATTTTAAGTTGAAAAACTCGAAGCTTCTGTTCTGATAGTGTAGACAGAGCGACCCTTACTGTAGTAGAAGTATTAATAGACAGTTTTTATATTGGGTTTATACTGTCGAAGAACTTATTTAGACACTATATTAAATGTCTAAAAATATTGATAATTGTTCAGCTGTTGATTCCCTATTAATACTTCTGAAACTGTCGCTGTCGAAAGCTCGCACGGCCTGTGCTGTAGGAGACCCAAAGGGGTTGATGATCTATCCAGGGATGAAAACCCATTTGACCTTCATTTTGGAATTCTATTATGTGGACTCCCTAACCCTAGCCTACTTCGGCTAGATGGCGTGTTTTCATCCTTGGATATATCACTAGCCAGTAGGTTAGGGTTAGGGATTGGCCAAGTCCACAAAATAATATTCCAAGGTGAAAGGTCAAATGGGTTTTCATCCCTGGATATATCATCAACCTGTTGTAGAACACTCAACTGTGCTATAGTAGAACTAGGAATATGCTTGGAGTATTCGGAATGATTACTCCAAGGAATATGTAAGGACTATTTGGACGTGTGGAATATTAATAATTGTTCTCATGTCAAAACAGAATCATCGGATGTTATATGAATAATAAATTAGCACCATCTATTTTAATATTTAGACATCAACGAATGTCATGAGACACCACAGGTGTGTGACCAACAGTGTCGTAATCGTATCGGTAGCTATCTATGCTCATGTTACCGTGGTTACATATTAGTTGGTCGTAAGACATGCCAAGGTAAGGTATCATGACGCTAATTGCTGATTTATAATTTGGTGCTTCAAAATTGTCTCTTAATTGCTACACATCTTCCTAAATACTGTACATGATGTTTCTTAGCTACACTGCAGATGGCTGTTGCTCTAACTTCATTATTTGCTTGGCTTCCTTTTATAATGTAATGTAATTATTGATTACATTTTGTGTTTTTCTTCATTTTTCCTTTAAATAATTTTTATGTTCTATAAATGCTTATGGCTTTGTAACTAATGTCATCCTATTTTATGCTGATTTAGCCTGCATGAGACCATTCCTTTGGCAGTATTGGTATTATTTTCAATGTGAACAGACAGTTGGGTTTGGTTACTGAGTTGAAGTTGGTCTGGGTGATGTTATTATATTGTACTATATAATATAGATAATAAATAAAGATGAACGATTTGAATATCAGTTCAATTAATGATGATCATTTTACTCATTTTGGCTACCTCTTTTTTTCAATGTAGCATCCAATATGGCAAGTCAGTGATGACTTTTTTTGCATTTTTGTAAATGTGTTAAAACTGAATCTAGATCGACTTTTACCTATACTAAATATTATATCTAGACATTATTAAATTAACAATTCTAAATATAAAATATTCGTAAAACAAGATTTTTATTGTTGGATTCCTTCATGTTCGTTATGTAACAAGTAAATTTAACTTAACTCGTAAAGTAATCATTCTAGACAGTCATTTGAGTTTTAATGACCATTATTTAAATAATGAATATCTGACAAAATAAATTGATGCACAATGTAAGAAATTAAGAATGAAACATATAAAATGTATGCGTCAGGTTTTCACATGTAGTACCCTTGTTGGAAGCGATACTAATTTTTTAAAATGTGTTATTTTCGTTTTGTTTTATTTAGATATAGACGAGTGTGCCACTGGTCGTTCACAATGTAGTCACAGTTGTCAAAATACACCAGGTAGTTACAAGTGTACCTGCCCTAGTGGATTCGAACTCATTAACAAGTACAGATGTCGAGGTTAGTATACATTTATCGAAATATTAATCGCACTTCTACAAATGTATGAATTAAATGTAGGTTTATTAGAATAAATTGTTACTGTTTTAAAAAAAGCTATTTTGGTTTATTTGAAAGCTCATTAAGTTTGAATTCCCTGTCAATTCTACTACGTATTAGTTACATTGTTTTCGTTTCATAATTCTACAGATATAGATGAATGTCGTCTTGGCACTCACAAATGTGGAATTAATGAAAGATGTGATAATCTACAAGGGAGTTATCGATGCATAGAGAACTGTCCATCTGGAATGAAACGCTCCAAAAATTCGACTTGTGTTGGTATGTTCAAAAACTACTCCACAATAATTATTATAAGTTATACTTATGACTGTGGTAATATGGCATTTTTTGATGAATGATGTCATAGATTTAAGTCTTGACATTTTGGTGATGTTTAGTAAAGTAACAGATCCTAATATAAAAATAAAAACTACAAATGGATATTTCAAAAAAATATCTGTTAAAAGAAAGAAGGAAGACCTTGAAATAAAAGAGATTCCTGCTGGACCACTTCAATATCACCTAATCTACCTTTCCGAATGTAATTTTGAGGTAATTAGTCACAAAATATGAAATAACGACTAAGTCCTTGGATAAAATAGAAGTTTTGTTAAGTTTAACTAAGAGATTATTGGTTTTTGATCTTTCTAGATATTGATGAATGTGCGTTGGATCGTAATCATTGTTTTTACAATCAAGTATGTGTCAACACTGAAGGAAGTTACCACTGTATGTGTCCTCGAGGTTATCGATCTAATGGTCCTGGACAACCTTGCATTGGTATGATTGATAATACATATATATATATATATATATACCTTGTTGATACTAATACATGAAGTGTGTTTATGAGATAAATACACTTAACCAGGGATTTCGTGAAATTCCTGCATATTTCAATAAATTTGCCCCCATTTAATAGTTTTTAGATGTAATATTTGTTTTTTTCGGTTTCCAATCACTGAGTTTATTTCAAGGAAGAATATTTAACGAAATAACTAGAAATTTCAATAATTTCATGAAATTCCTGGGTGAAAAAGTAATTACACGAATTTAGTGGAATTTTCTCAATCTTGATGTAACATAATACACAGAGCATAGAATATTTATATATTGCATTTATATATTCATAGTCATTAAATTTCTATTTTCCACCTTCCCAGGTCTTTTTATTTCCCATTTTCCACCTTCCCAGGGGTTTTTATTGTACAGTAATACTTTGGACAACATTTGATTAACATTTATTTGTGAGCAGGATATTCAATATTTTTTTTCTTTAAGTTGAAGTGAGTCAGATCCACTGACCAAAATTCGAATGGTAAATACCTTCAATTAGTGGTTTTAATTTAACTAGACTTCAGGCAAAAAAGGTGGACACCGCTTTCTAACAATAGATCTGGTGTCTTATGGGGTGAAATAATGAAATCTCTTTTGTTGATGAATACTTTCTTTCTCCTTTAGATATAAATGAATGTGAGAAATCACCAAGACCTTGTGCCTATAAATGTCGCAATGTGAATGGTGGTTATGTATGTGTCTGCCCTCCGGGACAAAAGCTCTTGGCTGATAAAAGATCATGTGCTGGTTAGATTTATATCTATATATTTTTCACACTTTTAAGCGTCTTTGTGTGTGAAGGTATTTAAGATATTGATGAGAAGAATATCGAAAATGTCACACCGTTAACCGTACTTTTAATATTTAAGTATGATCTCTGTTAACGGCATACGATCAGAGCATAAAGGTGGATATTCCATGTCGTTTGATTTTTGAGGAATTTATGACTAATTTTCTGTAAATTTATCTGACGGAAACTAATGTTGTTGGTTTTTAAAATTATTCGTTTGGTTTTATTCCCCTCGTTATGTAATATGCCTTAGTCAAGTAATTCAAGAGAAATTTTCTGTTCATGTAGTTGGTGTCTTAGTGAAGCTAAGATTTTTCATTTTTAGGTATCGTGTATATAGGCCGAGAAGAAGTGACTCGATTAGACAGGGAATTATCACGTGACTCGGTTCTCCCAAATGATCAAAATACTGATTTTCCCTCCTCATATTATGAGAATTTTGATCAGAATCCCAATAATCGGCAGTATAACCGTAAAAAACGGTTAAAACGCAACATACTTGTAAAAGATTCTGTGACATTGCTTAAGCATTATAACCCACGTGATAATTCACCATGTTTGAATGGATATGTTTGGGAGGATGGAAAATGCATAGGTAAAACACCATCTTGTATATCCACATTCCATCTGTTCCCTTTCAAATCATGTCTATGATAAAAGAATGTTTGTGATGATCTTAAAACGATGGGTAAAATTCTAAGAAAAGCTTTAAAATTTAGAACAATGTTTGGTCACATGTGATCTAATTTCCTTATTTTGAAGCTGGAAAATTTATAATTAGGAATGAAATGTTGATAAAGTGTAGTGAAATTATTTGAAAACCTAATTATATGAGAAAACATTAATTGGCAGGCACGTTTGTTCTTTATTTATACGCTTACTTAATTTAGACAACACAAATATTCGGCTTTTCAATAAAAAAAAATCAATAATACCGTGTGTATGTGAATTGCATTGTGACTATTTTTTATCTAACGAGTTCTGTTCTAACTGCCTTTAGTTATTTTAGATGCCATATGTCATGTTTGTTATTCCCTGACTCATTACTCATTATTCATTACTCATTAATGGTTGTTAGCTATTGGGTAACGTCGGGTTTTCGGTCAGTTTAGTACTGTATAAAGAACAACATCTAAAACCGTATGAAAGCGCTTCTTAATTTGGTACAACGAAGCAAGCAACCTAAAATGCAGCTGTACTAAAATTATATAAACAAATTATGTCAAATTATTGCACAGTATTTGAAATCACTTCTCGCGAGACTGAACGCATGTACTTATTAACTGATCAATTGCTGTGTTTTTCAATTCATTGCAACCTAATCTTATATTCTAAATGATGGAATATGCAGATATTTTATGTTGTCAGATAAATAATACAATTGCATTTAAAGACAGATTATTGTCAGTGATGAAAAACACATCCGAGCTGTGTAAGCCAGGAAATATTTGTTATATTTATTCACCACTCGTACACTTCACTATTTATTTTTTGTGTCTATTTGACAGTTGGTTTACTATTCTTTCGTTAATCTAACCAGCACATGTATCTTATACAGTTAACCCTTTTATTCTGCATAGTTAATATTTTTATTATCTGGTTTTATTTAGTTTTAGTTTGTTTACAGATAGGTATAGTTATAGAACAGACAGAGTATGGTTCACCTACACGTACAGGTGTTTAACATGATGCCAATATAATCCTATAGATGATCATATATCTTTTTTAATATTGTAGTCATCCGTCTGTTTGTCTGTTTGTCTGTTTGTCTGTTTGTCTGTCGTTCCGTGAGTCTCCAACTCAACACGTGTGAGATTCTATTGTCACGAATTAAGTCACGTTTTCCTTTTCAAACTCTGCACACTCAACACGTGTGCTGTAACTGTGCATGTGAATGTTATTATTTTACTAGATGAAATACCTTCAGTGTCAAGAAGCACTGCAGGCGGGGGAGGTATGCCATCTCTCAGATTGTTCTTGTTTTATAAATGAAAGGCTTGTAACACCTACCTTGTTTCTAATAACAATGTTATAGGGATGGTGTACCTAATGTAAGTACATGTACAGTATTAATGTATTGTTTTCACTACTATACAGATATTGTGTGCATGTTCTCAGTTGTCATTATTGTTATCATTTCTCGGATTGTTTTTCAGATTCGTGTTCTTGTTGGTAAAGTTGAATTAGTATTTATTTGTGATTTCAGATTATGATGAATGTAAACAGAAACAGCTTTGTCAACATGAGTGTGTAAACATACCTGGTAGTTACCATTGCTTGTGTCCACAGGGATACCGTCTTTCCCCCAACAAGAGAACATGCACAGGTACGTTACTGACTATGGACAATGCTAAATTATTTTGAGGCGCCTTTCCTCATACTCCACTTTTTGCTAGCGGTGGTGTTACCTATTTATGTATTGACTTGGTCTCCGGAAAATTAATTTTAAATCATTATAAAAATTTGTTTTGTAAATAGGCAAAAGCCCAACCTCTAAGTTAGATTAAGGATGAAAAAAATGTAACTTGATCATTACGGTGAATTAAATTTCGTAGATATTGACGAGTGTAATGACATGCAAATTGAATGTGGACCTAATTCGCGATGTTTCAATCGCCGAGGTGATTTTGAATGTATTGATGTCAGTTGTCCTGTTGGCTACGAGAAAGATCAGAATTCTGGGTAAGTTCAACGCGTCCTTTGAACTGATTATCATTTGATTTTCTTCATAAAACAATATTGTCTTATGAAAGTGGTTTTATCATTGTTATATTGTGAATTTATTATTAATGAAATGTATTCAAAATCGGGAACAGATTAGAAACTCTAGGAGTATTTTAACTTCAACACGCATATAACCTTTAAAATATAAATAATCCTCAAGATAACAATTATAGGGTTTAATTATTTTTACATGATTATTATCACCATGCTAATTTATGTGCTGATATTGGTTTCTCTTAATACTCTATTCTAATACTTTTTTCGATCTATATTAATTATTTTCAGACACTGTGTCCGTGACTGTCAGAAGTCAGATACTGGCTGTCCAAGCCATGCTCGTTTTGCGGACATTTTAGAATTCCAAGCGATTGCATTACCGAATGGAATCCCAGCCTACCAGGATCTTATTCGCCTAGTTGCCTACAATCAGTACAGTGAACAATTAAAAAAGACAGATTTTGAGATTATTGAAAATGACAAAACAATTCCGTTCACCATCCGTATAGATGACGGTAAAGGTATTGTATTTACGTTGAAACCGTTGGAGGATAGCCACACCTATAAGATTAAAGTCCGTGCCCAGTCATTTGCTACAGAAAATAGTGAACTTCAATATCAAATTACATTTATATTACACATTTCAGTGTCGGCATACCCGTACTAGAATCAATTATTTATCTAAATTAAAATCTTCCACGAACATGACATCTCTGGATACAAACAATTTTCTGTTTGTTTAAACTTGTAAATTAACTATAGGCTGATTATACGATAAGTTTAAGGCAAACTGCTTCCAAGTGACCTCAGTACACTCTGTGTAGATTTCTACAAATAATTCTGGCTTGCTACATGTTTGCTGCTGATTTTGCAATCTTCATATATTGGTCTTTATTTTGGCCACCAATGCATACAGTTATTACATGTCCAACAGCTTATGGAGGCACCTGAATGGTACCTCTACCTGCTATGTGAAGGTCCGAGATACAGTGTACTTGTAAATCCTATGTATCGCTCTTGCTTCATAGCTCAATATTCAGATCAATCATCGGGGTTTATTTGTATCTATAACCAGGGAGGCGATATATCACCTCCCTACTATAACGGTGTATGTTAGATAACTGATCCCACTTATTCAATATTCTAAAAAGATTTCTGTTTTTCGACAAATTTCTGTTGTAATGAAAATATGATTTGTTGAAGTTTCCAGCTTTAAAACCGGTTACTATGGCTCCAGTTGTATACCAGTTACTATGGCTCCAGTTGTATACCAGTTACTATGGCTCCAGTTGTATACCGGTAACTATGGCTCCAGTTGTATACCAGTTACTATGGCTCCAGTTGTATACCAGTTACTATGGCTACAGTTGTATACCAGTAACTATGGCTACAGTTGTATACCAGTAACTATGGCTCCAGGTGTATACCAGTAACTATGGCTCCAGTTGTATACCAGTAACTATGGCTACAGTTGTATACGAGTAACTATGGCTCCAGTTGTATACCAGTAACTATGGCTACAGTTGTATACCAGTTACTATGGCTCCAGTTGTATACCAGTTACTATGGCTACAGTTGTATACCAGTTACTATGGCTCC
>JAYJLZ010166187.1:0-11346 GCA_036873915.1 Tubulanus ruber | reverse complement strand
AGAAAATGACTTTCTTAGGGGACACATCACTGTCTTTACGACGAGGTATTTTTGATGCCTTCATGTCTGAATCTAAAAACAACATGATCAGCAGGTAAGTAATTGTTCCAAATACATGTACGAAACCATAATATTAAAATAAATCGATCAAATGTGTAAACGTATGTTAAACAAAAACAACACTCAAGTCAAATCCCACAAAGTTATACAAAACATAAATTTTTTTTGTCCGTAGCTGAAGTATCCATGTATATTTGTAACACAAACAAAAAATCTCCCAAAAATAAACTGATTTTTATTGCACAGAAACAGCATACATAACCTTGTGTTGAATCCTCATCAGATCCTTTAATGAATTTGGCTAGGCTTAATTTTGGAGCAGCAGTTTTCTAAAACAGAACCAGAGAGAATAATCATCATAAGATATGAATATTTCTATGATGATTATATTCTATTATAAGAATAAATATTTCTAAATATTTGTTCATTGTTGAAACAAAAAAACTAATATAACTCAAAGCTTGGACGCTATTACCGGTATAAGATGCTTAAAATATCCTTCACAAATACATCTGTTGCGTATATAAGACACTTTATATTCATTATGCAGACAATATTGTATTTCTATGGAGCATAATGTCGCCTAAAATATCACACTATAAATTAATTTAACAAAGGGGCAAATGATGCTAGCGTACCATAACGTGTAAACGTGCATAGAACAAATATAATGCGATTCAAGTGATATTATCGTTGACGACAAAACGACACAACACCAACTGTAAATATACATATACCGAATCCTGATAAACTGTACAACAAAGTACTAGGTGTATAAAAATATACAAAAATGAAACAATATTTCACAACAGACTATGACTCACTTCAACATCATGTACATTCTCAGCCTCAACTACTGGAACCGATGGCCTTTTCTTAAGACATAAATAACAGACAAATGCTATATAAGAATATTGATAATTTCCCGCAAACATTGTGGAGGTTTAGCGGTTTGAAAGTTAGTACATGTATAGTTTTTATATGAAGGGGATAAGGTAGTGAAAGATTGGTATCAAGGCTCTGACTAAAAATTAGAGTGTAGGCATTCTGTGGCCATGAGATTGTAATGTTAATGTTAATCATCTCACAGGCATATAATATTCTACGAACATCTAAATTATAATAAGGTATCGAAACTTATCAACAGTGATTTTAGGCCAAATATGTCATTATTATTTATTTTGTTATTTTTTACTGCGTGTTAGTAATTTTGTGTAATATGGGGCCTTTTAAGAGAATAAAATGGTGTCAAGTCACCATTATTATACGTGTTAAACGGGTGCTGCATAATCCGTAAGGGTTATTTAAGTGGACTGAAAAGCATAAATGGTCAAGTGATACCAGTAAATGATTTTGGCTGTTTTAAAGTGATAATTTGAAGTTTGATAACATAAAATTGATAATTATAAAGGGTAATTATAAAGGTAAAAATCGGTAAAAATAATTGTATCTTAACAAATTTCAAAAATTATTTTTGGAGGCAGAAGACAATGTCATGGTCATCTACAATTGGTAAATTATCAGCAACAATTTTAAAAAGTTTTGCATGGGTCTTCATTAATTTCAGACACTTTTCAAAAATAATTTTTGGAGGCAGAAGACAATGTCATGGTCATCTACAATTGGTAAAATTATCTGCAACAATTTTAAAAGGTTTTGCATGGGTCTTCTATAATTTCATACACCTTTGAAATCCATTCAAAGTCCATAAGAAACTTTGTCTCCTTGATTTGGTCATTGTACATTAAAATACATGACATATATAATGAGTTTATGCGTTAGTTACATCACCAACATATTTCTTTAAAACATGTTAAATGATGTGTCTATTAAAGATGAACAAACTAAAATCGTTTGGAATTTTACCATTAAAAAATTAACTGGATATTACCTTTGAATGTAAACCAAAGCCAAGAGATTCCTCTTCAGAATCAGCCCACGAATCGAGTCGTTCAGACCTAGGACCAGATACGCTTGCTGTATTATCACCTTCTGATATATCACCTTTAAAACCAGCAATCACTTCATATTAAATTAAGCTACTAGAAATCAGAGATAAAGATGTTAAATTTCAATTTATCTTTTTAAATTTAATACTTAAGTGTTGCTTCATAGCAACTGACTCACCAAACAATAGCGAAATAATAATAAAATTAAAAAATTATTTTTAAACAAATTACAGTTTTCTTTTAACAAATGATTTCTAACTTTAAAAAGCTCAAAGAAGTTAAAGACTGATAAAAATACAATCAGCTAAAATGTAGTTACGACAGAAATAGATTTCTCAGTACAACCTGGGAAACCCCTTTCACACAGTGAACCCTACCATAATTCGGCAATTTTATTTTAAAACGAGTCTCACCATCAATAGCAGGAGCACCAAATCCTACGACAGATGGTCCACGACATGCACCAACATCTCCACCATCATCGTCATCATAATCAGCATCTTCATCTTCATCTTTAGGTCTAGTTGAGTGTATCGGTGTTGTGTTCTTACTATGGGGTGGAGATTCTATTGATTCAGTGATTAACTGTGAACAGGCATGTTGCCCAGCAATAACAGCACAGTCATCTGCAGTCCAAGCTAGAAACAGTACAAACCGAAATTGTGAATGCTAAGCAAATACATACTGGTTCATGTATTTCCCTTAATTTCCCATCATCAGGTCATATTGGCTCCAATTCAATGTTTAATTTTGTAACTTAGTGAAAAGATATTATCCAGTTAATGTATGTGGGGTATTCATAATAAAGTGAATTACACCATCTAGGACTAAGACAAAATAGATTACTTATAGTAAAAATTTAATAGGCTTAACCTTAACAAAAGCCAACCAGTACTGCTCATAAAATTTGAAGATTCTGTTACACCTTGTTCCACTTATTCAATTTACAAGGAAGAACATGCAAACAACAAGGTCAGTTTCAGCATCTACTTAAGACCTGACTTAAACCAAGAGCCACACTTAATCTGTGATGACCATACTACAGTATTTGCAAGAGAAGTTGTACCTCCATCAATATCGAAGACATCAGTTTTGTTATATAGGTGTTCCAGATGAGAAACCAAGACAGCCACAATGGAAGCCCCGCGCATATTACAAGCCAATATCCGAAGGAAACATACCTCATTCAACCCACATGGTTAAAAAAACAGAAAACTGGGTGGCTGTTATATTCAACTTTCGCTTGATTTCAATGTAAAAAAATGTCGCTTTGACCAGGGAGGTGATAGGGTCCCTATCACCTCCCTGCTTTGACAAATGACAAAAATTATAAGCTAGTGTGGACCTAGCATCTTATGGTGAATTCCCCGGCATACAGTTATGTGTAGCAAGAAAAAACAGAGTAACTGAAAAAAATAAAAAAGATTCAAACCTTTCAAATCTTTCAAAGTGACATCAGCGTCATGTTTCAGAAATAACTGAACTAAACCAATGCACCCCTCAGAGGCTGCCTGCATCAAAGGTGTCCTGAAATAATCACACAAAAATATCAGTAACATGTAAAATACTGCACACTTACAACTAAGATTTACAGATGGTTCATTTCAAGTTGAACAATTCAAAAGTAACTTAATTGGGGTGTTATACAGAACAACGTCCTACTTATTCTTATAAAGGTCGTTCTTCAGTTTGGGAGCACGTCAACTCGCGGATTACGTGTGATCTACGCAATGTGTCATATATCTCTCCTATTTTCAAACAATTTTCCTCTAAATTTTCATGAAAAATTTCCATCGAAATATTCCAAAATATTCGAAAACGGCGGCGGTTAACGCGCGGCGAGATGGCCGGCGTCGAGTTGACGCGGCGACCAGTTGACGCGGCGGCCATTTGACCCGCGGCGAGTTGACTCGCGGCGAGTTGACTCGCGGCGAGTTGACTCGCGGCGAGTTGACTCGCGGCGAGTTGACGCGCGGCGAGTTGACGCGCGGCGAGTTGACGGCGGCGAGTTGACGTAGACCCCTTCAGTTTATTCATAAAAGCGAAATTACGATTTCCTGCCTAAGATTAAGAAGAAGAATTTACCTTTTACTGTTATCAGTGATGTCTACATCCGCATCGTGCTCCAACAACAACTGACAGATCTCGACATGCTTTCCGAGCGTGGCTAAATGAAGACCACCGAAACCAGCCTACAGAAAAAGTCACATTAAATACTAAGAACTCAATTGAAATTGATAAATGGAATCAAAACAGATACAATCATATTTTGCAAAAAATACCAAGCCTTTAAAATTTAAGTTTCGAGAATTCGGGGATGTCATTAATCATCATCATTAATAACAAGTCTGATCTCAAAAATGACAAAAA
Source organism: Tubulanus ruber (assembly GCA_036873915.1). Classification (NCBI taxonomy): domain Eukaryota; kingdom Metazoa; phylum Nemertea; class Palaeonemertea; order Tubulaniformes; family Tubulanidae; genus Tubulanus; species Tubulanus ruber. The sequence continues at coordinate 6,967 of JAYJLZ010166187.1, read as the reverse complement.
AATACCTTATTTCTAATCTCTGGATCCGCGTTAAAATCAAGCAATAATGCTGTTATATCGTGTAGACCCTGTCGTATCGCGTAATGTAGGCACGTGTTTCCTTCGCTGTCGGTCGTATTTACTTCAGCCCGGGCGTCCAGTAACAATCTCACACAATTAGCGTGACTTCCTTCAATAGCCTGCAAGGATAAGTATCAAATTGTACATTGCAAAGGCTGAATTATACTGTACTGTCGTATTTGCGGGAAGATCTGTTGTAAATCTAGTACTGTAGAGACCTGGAATATTCATAAGGACTGAGAACAAAAGTCAATAACAGTTGTTTGTGTGATTTCTACAAGGATTGGCCAACTTGGGAACTAATGCCACTCGACTAAATAATCTCTTAAGTTTATTCATACAATCCCGTCGCTTTGAATTTCTGAAGGTTCTCCGTCGATGGAATATTTATAGTCAACATAGACTAGCAATGGCAACAAATCTCTATAAGATGAATGATTGAGTTGTCACGAATTTCCCACAGATCTCGATGCATTATTGACAATAACAACTAATTCTAATTAATAATTTGACAAAGGCAGCAAAAACATATAATAACCTTTTGAGATGTGAATATGGTGTGTGCAATTCCAGAGTGGAACACTGGCAATATTAAACTAGGGGTCCATGGACCTCATGCCCACTTGGATATGTGAATATAAACTATTGTAGAAAATTTCCACCAAACTATCGAAACAAGAAGCTACCCGGTAATGCTTCTAAGCCAGCTTGTCACACTGTACTTCTGTATTTCCAATTTGTGACAAAACAAATATTAATTAGGAGACCATTTCACATGTAACCAAAATGAATTTTAATCATAATTCTTGAGTTATGAGCCAATTTTTGCAAAATTTTTGGAGATGAGAAATTTTCTGAACTGCCGAGAAAATTGAAAATTTTCTGATTTGTAAAATTTTTGCCGAATCTTGAATATCCATAACAAAGATGGCCGCTGACCAACCAATATTGACCTCGTCAAAAAAACCGTCCTATATGTTAAAGACCTATGATGGTAGATAACTCAAACCAAAAATTAGAACTATTCATTGATTGGTTAAAAACTTACAGAGCAGCAAATATTGACCAAAAACGTCATTTTTTGAATAAAAATGGCCGCCAGTCGGCCATTTTGAATCTCACCAACCTGATTTTTGGTGTCCAGACATATCTTGGGTAGATACATCAACATACCAAATCTCAATAAAATTAGTATACAGGGGAACAAAATTTTCCACCTTAACTGATTTCCGTCTACGGACGAGGGACGGACGCCGGACGCAAAGTGAATCTTCGACCCAAGTGGGCTAAAAAAAACACACAAGTTTTAGTGAATTCAAAGTTTTTTGTCTATCCATGGAGGTATAAACTAGTTTATACCTCCATGGTCTATCCATATATCCGGCCCAGTTGCCGTTTTATTTCATATTATGGTTCCAGACGACAGAGTTGCGAGTTGAAAAGTAATGAATGTTTCGAATATAATTATCTTTTCAATAGCTCAATAGTTGGATCATTAACCACGAGCAGGAGACTGAAAAAACTGAATCGGACACACGCAGTAATTAATAATGCATACTTCATCCGTTCTTGGAGTAATAATAGCGTGCTATGCTATTAATAGCGTAGCTATGCTATTATTACTCCAAGATCCGGTAAATGAGTTCACGATCGCTCATTCAACCATTTTTTCCGGAATCCACAGTCTGAAATGCCGTGTTAATGTAGACGCCCTTTCGCAAGGTGTTAATACATGGACTTAATCTACAGATACGTGCTATTTGTAGAAACCGACAAAAGATTCGCTTCGCTACCTACGATTTTCTAACCTGTAATTTTATCAACTCAGAAAGCTAAACGACGACAACATATGTGTCTTATCAATTATTGAATAAAGAAATTAATTAATGAGCAGATGGAGTACTATTCTACAGAAGAGCACGACATCGACGAACGACTCGCGATTACTAAACATGAGGATCGTATTGCCTTCAATACTCCACGGCGCTTAGTACTTGTCACGATCAAATAAAAGTGTATTGTGAAAAGCCGTTGTTTACCTTCGCAAGAATGCGGAAGGTTATGTTTTGATCGATGTATGTGTGTTTGTTTGTTTGTTAGTTTGTTATTCGCATAACTCAAAAAGTATTAAACCGAATCGCATGAAATTTGATGGGATGATTGGTTATTATCCGGGGAACATTTGATTAGATTTTGGGAGCGATCGGGTCAAAGGTCATGAAAATATTAAAAGTATGAAAGTATTTTTACAATAGTGCGGGTTCTAGTTTCTTATAAAATATACCGAGATTTCAAGAGCAGTGAAATCATTGAAACCTAACCGTGAATACCAATTGTTTAACATTCATTGTATTTGAGATCAACAAATTAATTGTCAACGATGGACACGTTAATTATTTCAACAGAATGCTATGGCATCATGAACTTTGAACTGCAAAATATCTCAGAACACACATTACAACTTGATATCAAACATTTCTTTCTTAAACCATACAATTTAAGAAATTGTGATGAGCTTTGATGAAATTCTCTTGATCTAAGATATATAAATTTAAGAACTTCTGTCAGGGACCTACCTTCACCAGCGGTGTCTGTTTCTTGCTATCGAATATGTTGATATTTACATTCCATGCTAGTAATTCCTCGACTATGTCCGCATGGCCTTTAGCACAGGCCAGATGAATTGGAGCTCTAAAATAAGAAAAATTTCCAAATTAATAATAATACAGCCAATAATGGGAAAAAAAGCTATTGATTGAAATTATATACAGTAGACATAATAAAACGTTTTACTAGGCCATTGAGAGCTGACTATGTGACGTGTTTTGCATGGTGGTTATCATACGTGGCGAGTACCAATATAAGGTAATTGAATGATGAAATTCTACTAATATTAGCCAATTCATTGAAATAATTATACATTACATAAAAGGCCTTGTGCATTTTTTCTCATTCACAAGAGCCATATGATAAATTAATCAAATGTTCTTCAATATTAATTTTTTTTACTAGATGTGGAAGAACTGTTCATTTAACTTAAACACTACTTTTTTAAGATAAAAGAGCCTCAAAACCTTCTATAATTTATATATAAATCTATCGAAGTAAAACCGATTTATTTACAGAAAACTAAAAGAATCAGCATCAAAATTTAGTACAGAATTTCGAAAAAAATTTATAACCCAGGCCCTTTCCATATGTGAAAATATAGAAAGTTTGTTAATTGTGATTACTACTGCCAGTCAGATACAGATAATACACACGAGGAGGGGGCAACCTAGAAGCATGACGTCGGCTAGTATAGGATAGCTCTGCTATGTATGCGTAATTTCACTGTGAAAGTTGGCACCTGTCACGGCAACAGGCGAAAGAAATAAGTTATAGTATTTTCAGGCTTGTGACCCCAAGGGGGTGCTTACCCCCAAAAACCGAATGATATTATTGTCAAGGGTCTCCCACAGAACATACTACTAAATTTGAAGCAGTTGCGATTTCAGTGAAATGTTGGATTTTGACCCCTTTTTGACCTCCCATTTTGGAGGTCAGGGCACCTTTATGCCAGAAATTTATTTTAAAAAGGCACCCAATTTTGTTGTAAAGCTTAGGGCTTTGCATGTTTTAAGGTAGTGACGGGTTTATTGCGAAAGAAGCGCCCTTTTTAAAAATAGTTGTGCCCTTTTTAAAATTTAATAACAATGGGCACTTTGGACGGTGCTATATTTTAGAAAAAGGGCACCTTTATGCCAGAAATTTATTTCAAAATTTTTCGCATTTCGGAATTTTCACTCAATTTGCTGTTATTCCACGCAAGGTAAATTATCGCGTGGCAATACTACCAAAATGATGCGGACAACAAACAGACACATGAATGTTGTTGACATGCGCAAGATCGATATAATGATGAAGGCCTAATTTCCATCATATTAATATCGCCACCCACACCCATATGCAAAAACTCAACCGAAAAAGACCACTTCAAAATCAAAAATCTTTCGTTGACACAATAAAATTTTATTTAACAATCTATTGGTAATATTTCAAAGTTTAAATATTCTTCCGGAAGGCAGTTGGTTGCGGCGCCCTGGATCTGCCCCTGCTTTTCAGAAATGTAAATAAATGTTATAATATCTTTTTCATTTCACAACACTTCAACATATTACTTTTTTATTTACTAGTCTTAGTATAGGGGGGCCTACTATTAGTATTAAGTTAACTTTTACTAAAAAATAACAAGAAAATCCAAAGATGGGGATTTAATTTTTATCTTATCCCTCCCCCTCCGCCTTCCTTCAATTAGGACAAGGTAGAGGATCAGGAGAGGTCAAAGCCAAGGTTTTCAGCATGGCAGAGGAGAGCAAAATACAAGTCAACTGAGAGTCTGAGTTAAGCCTAAAAAGTAGTCTTAGTGGTAGGTAAAATCACCTTCAAAGATGATAATTTACATAACATACACACCTGTGATTCTTATCCAGTACATTGGGATCTTTTTTCGCAAGTTGTTTTACTTTATTCAAATCTCCCGTCCAAGCCGATTTGTGAAGTTTGCTCATATCCTTCTCCTTAATGTCATATCCAAGCACGGAAATATTCCCCTGAGAACCCATTTTGGATGAAGTTTCAGATGCATTATCCTTTTTACTTTTCCCAAATTTAAAAAATTTCTTCATTTTGAAAATTGCCTGGCTTTGTACGATAAAAATAACAAAATACGCTGCACTTCATTCACTACCTAATAATTCACACAGTCGCCATGTCTAAACATTGTTAGTTCAGCTATCATATCTTAGATGGCGGTATTTTCGTGTCTCGAAACGCACGTCGACACCCGCGCGCATTAAGGCCTTTTTTCCAGAGGCGACGGAAGCAACTGACAAGTGGTGCGGTCATTCTAAAAATAAAACTACCGTCATTTGGGGTAACTTTGGCCTTGCGGGGTAAAGTTGGCCGGCTCATAACTTTATTCCCATACAATATTCACTTCAAAATGTTTTTAGTTCACAAGAAAAGGACACGACGTGTAGGCCTATATTTTACGAGATAAAAGTTATGAGCCGGCCAACTTTACCCCGCAAGGCCAAAGTTACCCCAAATGACGGTATATGCCTATATATTTTTGCTTGTCAGTATCCATGGCAGTGACATGCGCAGTCACGGGTGAGTCGGGTTTTTTTTTTTTAATTCTCATGAAGAATGGTGCTATTTTAGAGCATTTAAACTATATCATATTGACAATAAATACCATGACTATTATTTATTATGAAATTTGTATATCAGTGCTGAAATCTGAAAGGTGAATTTCCCCTTAAAGTGGAAAGTGACGCTCGTGCAGAACCAAGGTAAATTTTCAATTGTTTGACTTAGCTGTTGGTTCTTGTTGCTTTATGCCAAACGATGTTTTTAACCAAGCTTTGTGCATTTTTTGTATTCAAACTTGCTAAACTCTTGATACTGCAATAAATTTTCACTCAGCTTTATTGTTTCTTTATAACTCTTTAGTCCCTTATGCCCAGGACAGACTAGACGATTTCACTGACGACCGATCGTCGGCGATGTGAAATCGTCTGGTGTGTCCGCTCCAACGACGGCGATCGATCATCGGTCGACGGCATCGCCACAATCAAACGTGTTTGATTTTTACGACCGATCATCGTCAGTGAAATCGTCAGTCGTCAGGTGTGTCCGCTCCAACGACGTCGATCGATGATCGGTCGTCAGTGAAATCGTCTAGTCTGTCCCGGGCATTACAAAGACTAACAAAGATGTCAGCATGCAGGTCAAAACTACATGTAGGGGCCGGTTGTTTAAAAATGTAACGGCCCATTATCTTAGCCATTATAGTTTCTATGAAAATTGGTTAGTTAGGGATTTAAAAACCCGTGTCCCTGAAGCTAAAAAATAACAAAGATGTAAGCCACTTCCGGTTTAATGGGGGCCATCTTGAATTCCATGACGTGGTTCGTTAGAGTGTCCAATTATATGCCTGGATTCCAAATTTGAACCCTGAAGCTAAACAAAATAAAAAAAGATGTTGGCTAAATGTGTGAAAATTACGCAATAGAATCGGGCGTCACCTTCCAAGCATAAATTTATAAACATGTCCATGCGCCCTAACGAACGGACTGACTGGCCGCGGGCGCTTATAGACTTTTCTATTGGTTTCAGGATTGTGGATATTCTGTTTAACTTGTGCCTTAGCTCTATATACCTACGTAAAAAGACAAATCAAGTCAAGTTTGGCGGATGAAAAGTATGGGAAATGCGCGACGGAAGCCGTCTGTAGAATGTTGAAAGGACTGATAAAATCGGATAATTCGGATTTATTATAAAAAAATCTCCCGGGTGAGAGTTGTTTATCACAACCTTTTATAATAGCGTTTTTTCTCGTCAAATTCAATCAGATTTTGTATTACATTCCTAAAATTTCTGAAACTACTTATCGGTATTTATCAGTGTTGGTCTACAAATGATACGCACAATTTTAATGATTGGGACGTCCTTTAATCCAGCTTTTAAAGATAATATTTAAATAGGTGGGGGTCAATTTCTTTCCGTCAAATTACTACAGAATCATTAAGCAATTACCCCTAGTCTCGCGAAAAACGCTATTGTATTATTTCTGTTGTACAATGTGGTTGTTCAATGAGAATTGTTTTAATTAATAATAGTTTATTTTATTTTTAACTTTTTTTAAAAAATTTCTCCGTTAACTTTTAATATCTGAAAAGGAATTTTTGTGACTATAATATTAGGCCTACTCTCTTATTATTGTTAATTATTAAATATTTATATTAACATATTTAATACTGCACACTTTCAGACCTGCCTACCCAAAATTTTAAACAAGTGTAGTTTGACCAGGGTTTGACCGTATTTTTGCATCCAGATGTGTAGTTTTGCTTCTGACCAT
>JAYJLZ010166076.1:0-11348 GCA_036873915.1 Tubulanus ruber | reverse complement strand
ACTCCATGTCCCAAACATTACAAAAAGTCTCAGAAACCAAATATACACCTTTGCATATCCTTGGCCAAGGAACTATACTATCTTATTTCGTGACCGATTTGAAACGAGATTATATCTGGTGTAGTCGACTGTAGCACTTGCAGTACTTCGTGATAAATACACTGTAGATGAACGTAATTTACGTGTCTAAACTTGCATTTCGTTTGCCTACAAAAATAATATAAAGCTATCGCGTTTATTATATATCTACGTTTCATTATGAATGTCATTTGATTAAACGTATTGAAATAAAGGTTTCCGTTAAATCTTTCAAGTGGAGCAGGGAGTTGAAATAAGATTATTTCAACTCCCTGAGTGGAGTAAGTCTTAATTGAATTATCAGTTATGATAAATAAAGCTGACGAAAAATGTTGCGTAATGCACAGGTTTACTTCCACAAATTCTGTGTCTGATATCAAATACTTCGTAAACAACGTATTTCAGCCAAGATAAATTAGCCCACAAGTCCCTTTTAATCATAACTTTCGAAAATGTTTTTAGAAAATGTAGGCCTATGTGGTATTGAAAATATGCTGGATTATATTATATAGCAAATTAATTACACTTTTTAAATCTAATTAAATCTTAAAAGGAAAAATAATCTATGCTCACTTACCGTTTTCCTTTTTCATGGCATACTTACCTTAACTTACCTGCCCTCATCGATATCATTATTTCGCGTTTCACAAGTTTTAAGAACTAGATAACGATATTTGAACAACACAAGTGGAAAAAGCCAAGATCGCACAACGTAAAAATCAATTCATATATCATGGCATATTTTTCTGATTATGTCAAACAGTTTAACCTATTAATATCTCTTATTCAAACTACAATAACATTCTGTGCACTCAGTTGAACTTTATATAGTGATCGAGTTACGATAAGAAATGGTTTTAAACCGAGTGCAATGTTGGCATGATTATGTAGTACTGCTCTATAAGAGACGGCCGGGGATTGATTCAATTTGTATCACACCGTTATTAGGTTAACGCTGTTGATGTCTTGAACTTCCTCTATTAGATTCGGTTTCCTTCAGTGCTGAATTTTTTATTCAAATACGCTTCAAGTTTTGTCATTTTTATTTTGGGCACATTAAGTGGTATCAGATTCAAAGCTGAATAAAATATTATGTTCCTGCTGAATATATTAAATTTGAAATATGTGGACTCGGATGAGTAAGGGGGTTGGAAAAAATTGTAGTTGACCGATCACGGGGGGTCAAATGTGACCTCCAAAAGATGGAATTTACCACCAAACAAATCCATGTAAAATTGTTTTTCATAATATAATAATTGCATTATCAAGGAAATTGGGGTCCAGTACCGGAAATGCAGGGGGGTCAAAAGGGGCGGAAATCACTATTTCTATGAAAAATATAGTCGATATTGTTAGATAATGTCTGTAAATGTTGTCACCTTCTGACATTCAGGGTCACGATGTTAGCTACTTATTGCTACTGTTAGCAGTAAGCATTACACCTTCACTCGTGCTAACATAAATCGATTATATGCATGTGCCATCTATGCAAGTACATTGATGTACTTGCATAGATGGCTGATCAGAGTGCTGGGGGAACCGGGTTAGACTTCAGCAATCCACCGCTAGTTAGAGATGGCGAACCCGGTTCGCCTTCAGCACTGAAAGGGTTAATAACATCTTTTATTTGTATTACGTACAAATATATAATTTATCATAAATTTACTTATGTTCTTTAAATTTAAATTTTTTTATAATTATATTATTAAATGGTGAATGCTACAATTATAATCTCTTTTGATTAATCTTAATTTGCCGAAAAGACAGAAAAAAATGCACAATTAAATATCATTAAATGCATCCTTGTGAATGAGGAGCTAATGATAATAATTATAATAAGTTTAACATGGCGTATACTGTGTTCTCTGCCGGGTTGGAGCATATGGTGCCGACGTAGAGTCCAGCGTGCAACAATAGTATTTTCGATATTAGTAGTAAGGGGTGATCCGAGAGGAAGCATAGTTGAGCCGCAGTATGCCAAGGCCACTGCGGACAGACAGACATCCACTGAACTAATATAAATCGAGGGTCAACTAAATTTTAATTTGACAAATTCAAGCTGCATGCCGGGAGGCGTCTTTTTTTTCGTAGGATGAACGCCGTTCATCCTAAGAAAAATGAAAAAATTGAGCTGCCGGGAGTCAATATTTGCTTCCATATCCCTTTACTTTAATGCTAGAAAACCACGGAGCTTTTAACGCCGATATCTTTCTTGTTTTTACTAATCAATTAATTAATTTTACAGTATTTTCCTCGAGGGTCGATCAATTTTCATAGTAGGAACATCATCGCCGCCCGCATGCTACATTTTTAGCTAAATTTACCGGTTTAGCTTATCGGTAGAAAGATTTGGAACCAGTCTATTAAGCATCAAAGTGGTTCCTAACGTAAACAGGAAATATGTAGCGCATCCGTCAAAGTTTACTTGTGGTCAAGGACAGGTAATGAGTGTTTTAAACCATCACGATGGTAGAATTGTGGTTGGAATAAATATTTTGAACTGAATGAAATCGCAACAACTTTATTTAAATTTGTTACGTACCACCACACGTTGTAGGTGGCTACTGCTAGTGCTAGCCTTGTAAATGTAATCAAATCAATTCAATTCAATCAATAAAAAATGTACTAATAACTGTAAACACTCTCAGTCAGTTCACAACGTGACTAGCCTGTTGTTTCCTGCCATCTTAAAAAACACATTTTCTTGCGGCCTAATTAATACTTTGAATAATTTTTGTATAAAGCTAATAAATGTGTTTTAAATAAGCGACAGTCAGAGTCGCCTTGGTCAGATAATTGTCTTTGCGGTATAACGATTGTTTCGCACCTATAGTTTAAGAATGCAGTGTAGTCCTATAGAAGCTACTCATACAATGCGCAAACACTCTCTGCAGATGTCGTCTCCATGGAAACAACACTTATTGTCTATACTGTCGTACATTCGAGGGGTCCAAATTTGTATGACGATCGACCACCTCGGAATTATTTACCTCAGATATTTTTGCCTGGTCCCGCGGGATCTGAGGTATGCAGAGTCTACTGTATGATCAAATTTTTTTATTGTTCGTTTCTTTTCTCACTTGTTAACTTGATATTCGAGTTTGAAATCTACAAGGCCAACTTGAGTTCAAGAAGCATGTATGTGTAAAACTTAAATTAGTAAAATGTAATTTAATACCTTTTGTAGGGTGGAATGATGTTTTTCTTAAATGAAAGATGTAATGACAGACAATATTAATTCGAATGTGTCGAGAGATTGTAGACAAAATGGCAGAACAAAAGTGTGAAAAAGATTCAAAGAAGCAAAATATTCAAGGTGGTAGAAGTCTGTTGCATGTGGCTTCTGGTTATGGTCAATTAGACGTAGTGGCTAAACTTCTAGAGGTCAGTTATATTAACTACACCTCTATAGTTAATCTACTCAATATCTGAGGTGTACAATACATCTTAAATCTAGTAAATAATGATTTGTGTCAACAGATCTTTGTTTTTTGTACAGTAAAACATTATCTTATTGTCTACTTACATCATCATCATGTTAATACTTATCGTACTTATGGAGGTGTGTCACTTGTCTATTAAAAGTCAGGAGCATCAGTGAATCAGACAAGTCATATCGGCCAGACTCCTCTACATGAAGCATGTGCTGGTGGAAATGTATCGGTTGTCAAGCTGCTTCTGGAACATACTGATGAGCTCTACATTCGTGATAAGAATGGAAGGACTGCCATTCATGTTGCAGCATTTAATGGCGAATTGTCTGTTTTGAAACACCTAATTCAGAGTGGTATGTATTTTCGTTTCCAAGATTCAGTGTTGCCAGTTTTCCGGAAATTTCCGGATTTCCTGAAATTTCAATTGCCTATGATTGTTCTACGGAACTTTCCGGAAATTTTACTGATGTATATCATTGAAATATGAACTCTCATATATGAAATGCTTCACCGGAAACACGGGAGAACCGTTCTAAGGCCTTTAATTTTAAAAATTTTCCTGGGGGGCATCCCCCGGACCCCTCTAGGAGGATCGCGAGATCGTGATGATTTCGGTTCCGGATATTTGATCAAACATAACTGGCAACACTGAAGATTAAATAAGAATAATATTTGGTTTTCATTGTTAGGTTATGATGTTTGAGGTAATATTTTTAAAAATTACATAGTTTCGACATTGTTTCAATTGATGTGTCTGGCATTGTTGTGGCAATTCTGCAGTATCATTGCCTACTTCTTTCCTGGCTTTCTTGCAAGGTACTATACATTTAGCAGTGCTTCCAATGACGTAGTAGTACAGTGTAAATATAAAAAATTTACTATTTAATCATTTCTGTTAAGGTACATCTGCAACCATTGGAGATTTACATGAACGTACAGTAGCTCATCTCGCAGCTATGAGAAACCATGCAAAAATTCTGAAATACCTCTTTGACTTGGGAATTAATCTGGAAACAACTTGCAAGGCAGGCAAGATGCCTATACACTATGCTGCACAGTATGGAGGTATGTTTCCATGAACTAAGTATGTTACTGCAGATACAAATTTGTAGTATAATAAAGTTACTGGTTTGTGTGTAATCTACATATAAAATTTAATATTTCATGGAGAAGTTTGGGTAGGAGCTTATTAAAACAAAATGTTGTCTATGACTGGCCTATATTTGAAACCTTTCTTTGATTTCGTTGTATTTATGCTATGGTCATTGTACATAATGTAGAAACACTTATACAGTGTACATGGATTTAGAAAGAAAAATAAATTTTAAGAACGATATATTGATATTTTAAGGTCTTTCAAGCTTGATTACTTTGGTGGAACGGGACTGTGACACAACTCTCATTGATGATAATGGAATGTTAGCTGGTCACTATGCTGCCATGAACAACCATTTAGATTGTCTCCGTTTTCTTGTTCAACAAGGAATGTCTCTGGAAGCTGTACAGGGTGAAGGACGTACGCTAGCTCACTTGGTAATTTTAAGCTTCTTCCATATTGTACTTGCATTCCAGCGTGTTATTCACTTATGGCTGTCATGTAATTGCTTGTATGTTATGTCAGACCATTAATATCCCCTTGTCTATATACAATTTTGGGTATTTTGCAGGCAGCTCAAAAAGGTTCTTTAAAATGTCTACATTGGTTACTAGAGAAAGGTGCTAATCCAAATATTCAAGACAGTGAGTATATCCGCCTTTATTTGATTCATAGTTAAAAAAAACAATAGCTTGGCTCCTTACTCCTTGATCTTTACATTGAACAACAAACCTAATCTGGTTAACCATGTCACCAAAACCATTGTATTTTCTTCGTGTTGAAATTGAATTGAAATCATTATTTGTCGTAGACAGTATACAGTGTTCCCACCGCACTTGGGACCGCATGAATTAAGGCGGATAGCTGGAGAAACCTTACGAGAAATATAGTGGCCCTATAGTTGTCATAGCAACCTATCGACTCGGATACTGTCGTTGCATATAGTAACACAGTGGACGGATTTTCGGGCAGATAGCGAGGGTGGCGAATAAACGGAGGGCGGATAATCGCGGGTGCATTGTAGTATACCTTTACAATGTACTTATAATTGGTTGCAATTTTAAAAGCTAACTCATTATAACATAACAGTATTATTCAGAAGAACATAAATAGGTCACCTTCCAAAATTTTTATGGCGGGTGTATTGAGCAGTTGTGGGTTATGATAATATTTTTGGTATTTCTGTTAAAGGTGTCTGAAGCTTTACACCCACTATATCATAACCCACAGTTGGTTAAGGAGATGTCTATGACGATGCTAGCGATGTGGTTTATGTAATACGATCAACTTGTATGGAGTCCGTGGTCATAAATTGTGTTTAATACTGTTAATGTTCACTGACTATGGAAGAATTAACGTGTTACTATTTTGCCCAGAAAAAAGTGTTATTATTGTAAGAAATTTTAGGTTGGCGTATGTATTTTTCGTGCAAGTATCGAGTCAATATGGCGCTTGTTTATGAAGGAAAGCGCGTTATGTAACATAATTTTATGCCGTAGATTGAATTCTGTACTAAACTAATAACTACAGTACTGTATTATTGTCTAATTTATTTTCATAGTGTATGGAAACACAGTAGGTCACTGTGCCATCGAGATGGGCCAGGCAAAGGCTTTTAACTGCTATTTGCAACATGATGGTTTGCTTGACGTTGTGAATGATAAAGACGAAACTCCTTTACAAACTGCTCGAAGGTTTGGACACCCTCTGTTGATGGATAAAGTAGGTGAGCATGCCTTGCCTATTACAGACTGAAGCTGGGTTCAGCCATTACTGCATAATTTATAGATTATGTAATGACATATACAGTCGACTCCCGTTATTACACGAACAGTTATTAAACGAAATCCGTTAGTTGTGCAGGAAAAAATTAAACGTGGCAGTCGGGATCAACTTGTAATCTTTGGAACTGTGTTATTTAAAAGTTAAGATGTGTATTGAATACAGAATTTTATTAATTTGTTATTTTGAAACAAGTCAATTAACTTCGTTAGTAATTAAAGTTTATTGAATTGCATTTGATTTTTTTTACCCCAGATTTGTCAATCCGTTATTACACGATTTCACTCATAACACTGTCGGTAAACGTGGACCCCAATTACCGTGTTATAACGGGAGTCCACTGTATTCTCAAGTGAATTACAGTACATTCAAAATATTAATGTAAGACCGTCAACTCCTGCTTATCCTCCCGTTTAGCACCCACTTTTGATGTCTGCATCATAATGTGATTTCAAGTATGAAAAACAAAGAAACAGTTAATTCCACTGCCTCAAAATTCAAGATGGCCGTCGCCTCATCTTTGAAAATCTTGTGAGTGCGCTATATTGCGAACTAAGCGTTGTTTAAACTTCTAATTTGGTGTGGAGGTATATCTAGGTCTAACGAAAATCAGGTCACTGGCAGCCTGCCTCAAAATTCAAGATGGCCTCGCCTCATCTTTGAAAATCTTTGAGCGCGATATGTCAAACTAAACTTTGTACCAACTTCTAATTTGGTGTGCAGGTGTGTTTCATGCTATATAAATTTACCCAAGCGCCGGGGGACAAAGGCGTTATATTCCTAAACGTAAACAAGTTCAGGGGAATGAAGTATCTACGAATCTAGTTGTTCCAGAGTCTATGAAACTAGACATTTTAGAGGTGTGTCACAATTCCTTAATTGGAGGTCATTTTGGGATTCCAATAACTTATGAAAAAATATGTATAAATTATTTTTGGGAAAACCTGCATAGAGATGTCAGTAATTTTGTGAGATCTTGTCCCCAATGTTATAATCGTAAATCTCCTAATCGTAAGGTACAACCTCCATTACAACCTCAACCTCATGAAATTCCAGAGGGTCCTTTTGTCAAAATGTCTGTAGATTGTGTTGGCCTGATAACAAAGTCAATCTGACATATCTTAATCTGGGTTGCGTCAAATTTTTATGTTTATTTGTAATTTTACGGGATGGGCTGTAGGTTTTGCAGTAAAAGATATTACCGCACCAACTGTCGCTAAAATACCGACTGTTCTGCTTGTTATTTTTGCTTTCACTGCAGACTTAAAGTTTAAAGCTTTATTTTGTTGTTGTCGTTTCAGTTAAGAATGAAGTAACATGTAATGACTGCTTTCAAACATTCAAGTACGAAAGTTGGCAAATTGCTAACGAGCCAAAACCAATTGAGCGTTGCATAACCAATGCAAGCAAAACAGCCTACACATCATTAATAAATAAAAGGTGATGAGAAGTCATTTTGTTTGTAATATGATGTCTTTTGTTCATACAGTTTTTGTGGTATTTAATGTGGTTATAATGGTTCTTGGTTATAATGCCAATGGAAGAAATAGCAGTGGTAAAAATGCTAATAATTCAGAGTAGGTAAAAATGCTAATCCTAATTTTTTATCAACTTCTTTGTTATGAATACAGCAGGCTACTCAAGTCTCATTAATAACGAATTTATCGTTAAACCTCACATTGGTTAATATTGAACTGTAGCCATGAGACTGCTTTTGCTGTACTTGTGCATGTATTGTGGGATGTTGAATCATTTTACAGAATTCACATATTTTAATTTTAATTATTTATTTTAATAGAAAACAGATGCAATAGTACAGATAGATCAATTAAAAAATAAGTTAAAAATATAAAATAAATTCAATACCGGTACACAAAATCCATGTATTGTCATGTCCTGTATATACTAAAGTTGGAATCGACTTCGAAGAAAACAACATCCATGTTTAAAACTTACTTTTTATGTTACTGTATTTCATGTTTTGTAGAGATTCGTCACCGCCTCCGATAACAATTAAAAAAGTTACGAAAAACAAAAACAAAGAAGATTCGAATGCTGTAAAAAGTGGACAAACTCAGATGCCAAAACGTGATGTAGCTGCTAAATACTTCGGAGATTATCTTAGATAATGTTCAAAAGGTTGAAATTGTTTTTGTACTACCGGTAGTTACTTTGTGAATATCGGTAAAATAGTAGTAGGAAGTTATTTTATTTGCAAAATTTTTTTTTATAAATTCTAGACCGATCTAGTCACACAAATAGGCTAGTTATCGAAGGATTCAATATGACCTATGTTTAATCAGGGAGGTGATATAGATATATCACCTCTCTGGTTTAATTTACGAGAGAAGCATTATAAATAGCAGCCATTGCACTAGACATAGTAAATCGTCATGGATGTTATCTGGCAGAACAACGCGGAGACCAAAATATAAGCAGATCATCGTGAACTTACAACTATAATCATTCGTCTCTCGTCATTGATGTAGTGATATTAATTTTTTATCACTTGCTTAAAATCGTTTTATCGTCGCTGACGTATTTTTGATTGTTAATACATGTACGTTTTTTGGTGCAAATCTTTAACAGTGCAACATAATCATTTCCAGATATGAAAATAATATATATTTTATATACCAATTATTTTTTTTATACCAAAAACGTTTGATGGCGTTTGTTTTTAGACATTGCTATCATTTTTATTTTGCAGTACACAGTACACTTATAATGTGTTTAAAATATACACATATAAAATTATTAAAATCCGTATTGCAAAATACCTGTTTTTTATAGAAATATATATTTATTGTTTTGAGTATTTATTGTTGTATACTATTGTTACAGCGTGAGTTAGTATTTATTTGTACATTTAGAATTGGCGGTTTATGAAACTAATTAACGAATTAACACGCTTACATTGTTAACAAATCGCCAATTGTTATGTGACTCTACATACTTAGAATTGGTAAATACTATGTTTTTCCGTGTATTTTTATAATTATAATTTTACATCGGATTAAATTATGCTACTATTTTGTTAATGTACTCTTTTTGACGAATTCATATTAAGGGATATTTGGAGACGAGCAACTTTTACGATCTAAATAAGCATGCTATAGTTTTACTGTATTAAAATTGATCCAAAGCGATACGAGAACAGTATAATGACTTTATGCAATACAAGAACATATTCACAAGGATGTTTTTTAGGGGCCATAGCCATGGGCGTCCCGGGAGAAAATTTTAGGGGGTTCGAATAGCATTAATATATGTTTAATGCATTTCTGTATCACATTATCAATAAGATAAGAGAAAAAATGTTAACCTAATTTAAAAAAATTAAATCTAAAAAGGGGGTTCGTTCGCCACCCCCGAACCCGCGCAGGGGACACCAATGATAGTTATAATTATTTGACAAATGTTATCATTCGGTTATTGCAATGCGGTTATCTTTCGGTTATTGCGACAAACTGCGGCCATACGTGATTTTTAATCTGCATGTACTTCCGCTTTGTCGCATGCTCGCAGTTAATCCCTCAAATCTCCAGAATTATCCGGCGGTTCGCAATTTATGTTATAAATAGGTAAGAATTGATTCGGTAAATTTGTAAAGATTAAACCAATTCACAAAGCCGTCTGCGTAAAATTACCGATAAAACCTAAAATTTGCTTATTTAATGTATCTCCTGATTGAATTAAATGGTTTCAATATTTCCGGTTTTGACATAATGTTTCGATAAATTTATGACAACTGAGATGAGATGATAAGGGAATTTACGACATTAAGCAAACAACGTAAACCGATTGGTGAAACCAATAAATCAGACAAGAATCCTGTGTAGGCCTACAGGTGGGAAGAAATCGCATTCATTTGAATACCACCTCGCGATACCATGTTCAATTTTTAATTTCGTATGTAGAAAACCATGATAATTACCTACCTAAGCTCAGAAACTTTCTTGAAAGATGTTAAGCTGGAGGCCAATTTTCTTTATCGCTAATAACATTGTACCGTGCTGTATGTCCAAAGTTTACCTAATTTTGTGTATTTAAACAATTTAAAAGTTGTGCCATCATGCAAACCCTCTTACTGAACTACATAAAACATGCTGTGTTGGCCAATCCTTGCGGACGCCGGTTGTCCGCCCCCGTCATACGGATGGTGAAGTTGCTTCGGATGAAGTTGTATATCAAATAAGATTATTGTTAAAGTTAACTTACCGTATTTCCAGACGTAAAACTTACTCTGTTTTAAAAAAATTTCATTAAAAAATCATTTTTTCTCTGATGAATACGAAAAAAAAAAAATTATATACATGTATAGGGCACAGTAAAATTTAAAATATAATGATTATGAATTTAAGTAAGTTCAGTTTTATAACAACAAGACTACCATACCTTGACATTCCAGCGCAGCGTATTGCCAATCTTCCTCAGAAATATGGTATTTAGCAGGTATAGATTTGAATATTTCACGGCTCAAACGACAGTGAGCCGTATCCTTTTGAAATTCAATAAAGCGGCATTGAAATTGTGTTTCTCGCATGCAATATTCTTTGCAGGCATCAAAACTTGGCGTCGATACGTGTTTGTTGTCATAGCCCAAAAGCCCTTTATACGTATTTATCCAAGTTTGGTTTGCATTAGATTCACATGTCTGAGACGTATCTACAAGTATTAAATTTGCAGATAATAATGAATATGAAATGAACATTAAAGTGGATGGCGATTTTAAAAATGGTCAGAAACCCAGGGTCAGAAACTTTAAATTTTACGTTAATCGTTTTTAGATATTGATGTCTCTCTAGAATCACATTCGACTTTGTCTGTTTTGGAAAAACTCAAAGAATAATTTTATGTAGATTAAAAGCAATTTAGCGCCTTACAACTGCACATGAATTGATAACCATGCCAAGTATCGTCAATGGATTCAACCGCTTCGACAGTTGTTGGCGTCT
>JAYJLZ010165855.1:0-11358 GCA_036873915.1 Tubulanus ruber | reverse complement strand
TCTGAACACTTTAGAACGTTCTAAATTAGAACGTTCTAGATTTAGTCCGTTCTAAATATCGTCGTGTGAACACGACTAATGACATCTGCTTCTGTTACTCAAAAAAAAAATTATTTTTACGTTTTCATAAAATCGTCAGCATTTCATATAACTATTAATATCTTCATAAAGATGACTAAAATAGTTATGCATTTTAAAGAAAGACGCCCTCGAAGTGATAAAATCCACATCACATATTCATAGGGAAACGTCAATTATATCCTAAAATTGAAGCTTTAACTTCACCAAGAAATTGAGTATCGCACCATCTCCAATAAGAAATAATACATTTCTTGGTTTTGTACTTTCATTTAAATAATGAAGATTGAGGATTTAGCATTTCAGTGAGAAGCCGCAAAAGTGACTCGTTACTACTATAAAGTGCTTTTCAAAATGTGCGCTTACAAACTTTATTAAGTATGAATCATCGCACTAGACTTTTTAATTAAAAAAATTAACACATATTGCATCCAATTACTCAGCAGTTTACCCCCAGCAAGCAGTAAGTCATGCTTACCTATATAAAATAAACTAAAGTTAGCTATGTGTCTATACCTTTTTTATTTTCTGGCCAAGAAATAATTTAAAAAACCGGTACATGTATAAATGATAAGATAGTAAACCATTACTAGCATAGCTTGTTATGGATTTAGTTTTTTTTGGGGGGATTTTAGCATGTTAAAACTAATTTCGAATGATTGATCAATAAAGAAAGGCATAAGTCACGAAAATCTATAAGGATAATTAGGTCAAAAGGTCTTGAACTAATTTCGTTTGTGAGAGGGCTCAGTTAATAAAATTCTCAGTATATTCATAAACTAGGATCATATTTTTGGATTCTGGTTATAAATAACGACTGGACACTTATTGTTCAAAGTCTTATTTGCAGTGCTATCTTTAACAATAGAAAGTTGTTGACTTAATTCTTTTTATTTGGTTTCCTGGAAAATCCAGTCATCAAAAGCAAAACAATTAGATTATTAGATACCCACTTGAACAAACTAAACTCTGAATCATGCACACTGACATATCATATTATTTTAATATATACACTTTTTATTTCGATTTTTTTTACAATTAATCCTTTGTACTCGATTTGCCCTCAGTTAATCTTAACCACTGTCTTACATTGGACTATAAATACAAACCGACATATCATAGTGTTAGTAGAAATGGGAGACTAACTATACAAGCCAACTATATGCGTGCAACTCTCGTTCAACTATATATACAGTAGAAACACTATAGGCAATGAAGATATTTATATAACAGGACAACTTGGAGAAATAGCAAATGCCAAGACAGCCATAAAAAAATAGTCGTGCTATATATATATATATATATATAAGTTCACAACCATTAAACCGTAAAGCACGAACTGCGCACAAATTTGTAGATAAATGTCATGCTTTTTAGTGGAAATGTGGTCCACATGCAATACATTATTCAATATGGAATAATTCATAGGAAACTCATCTCGCGCAATGGCGGTTACAAATGTCAAAAGTTACAGTTTTAGTTATAGTTTTTAACGCTTGCTAGCAAGATAGTTCTCTACAAGATTTTAAACAACATAAACTGTGAAAGATAGGTTAAGCGTAGGAGTAGGGAAAGGTTTGGAAATGTCATCACAGCCATGTTGTTTCGTTATTAGTAGTTATCACCTGTGCCGATTCATCTCTCTTTATTTCCCGCGTGGTTTGACGTCGAAACAATTTCCTTTGCTTCGTAACTTGTTTTTTCACTTTCTCCTATAGCAAAAAACGTTGCTTACGTTAAAAGCTGATATCTTTTTTAAGTTATCTTGTACATTATATTTTTAGCAATGATTAATAATCTTACTTTAATGGAAAATTTAAATGAACCAGCTCATGCATCAATATTACTAAATGGAAATGATTCTATAAGATTTAAATAATCTATGTATACCATATATTCTTTATCTTTCTGTTTCATAACCCTTCGCTTGCGACACGCCTAAAAAACCCACGGAAAGAAAACGTAAATCGCAAAAATCGGCACAAACAATATCAGGCAGTGAATAACGATTTTCTTGCAAACAACGTTCTAAATTATTTAAGTCTTTAACGTGACATGTAATCAATTTTCACTTGGAAGAACGAAAAAACTCGGAATTCATTTTGTCGTATAGTTGAAAATAACTTCCATTCATCTGGACGTCAACACTTATTATGTGTGGCTTAATTCAAGATAACGACAATGGGGATGATCGATATAAGTACTTACAAAACTGTAAATTCGCAAAGCAAATCCGACATTGTACAAAAAATAAAAACCAATCAGGAAGCACATAAAACCAGTTTCAATGTCTCGTGCCTGATCGCTGTCCAGGCCTTTGATATTATCAACTTTGATGGAAATGGAACCAATTATCGCATGCCAAACACAGACAACAGCCAATATAATCATAGACGCAAGCACATACTTATCCTGCAAATAAGAATACGAATAAATTATTTTTTGGTGTGATGATTATAAATACAAAGTGATTTAATAATTTAAAATATTTCTATAATTTTTTTAAATCGTACGAATTTTTTTAAACTACAATCCCTACCATTTTGTAACGCGTAATTCAGATTTCTTGGCATAATAAATTGGCGAAACTTGGCAAATTAAATTAGCTCACTGTTCATAATCGAGCACTGATCAAACGAAAGTATTTCACATTATATTATTCCCGCCAGCTGCAACTAAAGTATATGCTTCTTTAAAATCAAAACGAAAATATTTTTTTCAATTACTAATATGCAAACTGCGAGTAAAGTTGTGTCGTTATAAAACGAACACGATATGTGTCAATTCTCACCAGATATGTTAGGTACGATATTTTTGGCAAACTTTGGTTGACAACAAATTTGAAAGCTACAGAAGTAAGAACTAATGTGAAAGACAACTGAAGACGATTCTCTGGCTTCTTGCGAGTCACTGAAAACGTTGCAAACGACAAACTACAAATAAGAAACTGAAAAAGAAATATATATTAGCAAACAATATAAATAATGGTACTGTACATCCTGAAATAATTTTTATAAGAATCTGTACTCGGTGTAAAATTTTAAAGCCAGCGACTTTTTCAACAAACTTTACAGAAAAACTCTTCAGTTACTTGTTTTAATTTTTTATTCGGGGATTAATACTGAAGTCGTTGATTGAAGACACGGATATTTAGGCGCTTTGTTATTAATGCCTGGTAACGCTAATGAGATTAAAACAGATTCGAAATAGTAACCAATTTGGTTTAATCAATTTATGCGGTGGAGATCAATCAATCCACTGACAGTGATTCAGTGTTCATTCCAAATAAGAAATTGGGTGATGTATTCACATTAAAAACCTGAAAATTATATGTATATTTAATTTAGTATATAGAAAAAGGTATAAATGCTACAAAACTTATGCCAATTGATTAACAGCACCCATTAAAATTCAGCACCTACCGTAATCAAAAATATATTCCACAAAAAGTAGGCTGATCTTCTTGCCGCTCGGCATTTGACAGACAAAGCTTGTCTTATGAAAGTTGGATCGGCATGTTCATACGTCAAAGTCGTTGGTTCAGCCTCGATATGTTTGTAAAGTAACCATTCTTGCTCATCAACAAATGATTGTTTATTTATTCGATGCATATCCACCGGATCATTGCAAATTTCCACCTCACTTGCGTTTCTGTCACTTGCAATTGTCACCGTCAAATCCTGCAAATACACCGAATCGACAACGTATCAGGAACGTGGTTAAAAACAGGCATTAAAAAGTATGTTCCTTATCCAATATTTAAACCTTTCATTATTTCCAAGATGTTTTAATGAATTGTACCATATTGTTATTTCTTTGAATTTTTAATTTCTTAGCTTACTTGGACATCGAAAGGGAAATCATTGAGTTCTAGGTTTTCTAAAAAAACTCCCTTCACTCTCCGTTTCTCGTGAACAAATGCCTCTCCTTTTTCATTCCAAAACACACTTCTAAATACACTTTCCTTTGGATCGCCTAATGTGTTTTCTATATAAATTCTGGGATTCCAAATGTGTTCTATATCTATTGTATGCGTTTTCTAAAAAAAATATTAGCATCGATGAATATTGTAACTTTATGAGTTTAGTGAATGGGAAAAGGTTCATGTTATTACTTTTATTCAACACGGGTATACTTCGAATTAATATTATGGGACAAGGTATCGAATTTTGTAGAATATATTAAGGAAAAAATATGAAATAAGTAAATTTAAAAAGAAAATCAGATCTCTTTGGCCATAAGCCTTCTACTCGATGCGTATGTGACACAGAAACGAGTTATGTTCATTTGTTTCATTTGTGACTTAGCTCTTAAAACTAAGATGAGAGTGCGAAAAATCCTTTTTTGTAGTAATCCCTCGAGTAAAAGTGTCGTCTTCGTCTTTGTTACAGTAATTCTCCGGAGAAATTAAAATTTCCCCATCGGAAACATTTAGGATGCCAATTCAGACTTCCATATGGAAGTGCGTTCGAATTTCCCAACATTCATCAGTCACTTGTCAAGCATAATCCGGCAATTTACGCCTGATCAACGCAAAAAACCTAACTTTGATCAAAAGCTTAATTCAAACGCTGACCAAGAGGTTATAGTAATTACATGTCTAAAGAAACGGGACTTATGGCAATATTCTACGTTATATAAAAGGAACGCGTCTTATTACTGGCCATTCCAAGCTTATGGTGCTTATACAAGTTTAATTACAGTACAAACGACAAAATGATACACACATTACTTATTTACTTATATTACAGCAGACATTGTCTCGTTAAAATTTATGGAAAAAAATACACTTTGGTATTAAATTACCGGTTTTTATGAGTGAAAAGTATAATTCTCCGTCGGAAAATTTGATAATTCTCGTGGAAATAATAAAAATAGTGCGGAAATTAATTGACTAACTTACTGCATCGTCCGTTATTGGACGGTCCAGGGTGGATGTTCGCCATTTAGATTTTATCAAAACATCGGCGCTGTATTGCTCTTTGATTGTGTCAATTTCACCAATTTTCAAAAACACAACCGAAATCTCCACTTTCACCTGTAAAAAAGAATTGATCAGTATGATTACAAATGTCACTTTTGGACATCTTAAACCATGTCAGGTGCGATAAAGGAAATAAAATGCTATGCTGATGATGTATATCATTTCCCACGTGAGCCATAAGATTGCAATCATGTACTTCATTTCCTACATTTCCGCAATGGGATCAAGTATTATCATAGAGTGTAGACAACATTATCTAGGAATTATAAATCATATTCTGCGTAATAGAAATTAAAAAGATAAACAATTAGTAAAATGGAGTGTGTATGACAAAAATAACTTTGGTCGGGTCTTCGTTCGTGATGGTTTGCTATGAAATCTATTTATATTATGGAATCTTCCGAGACGCCCTTCATACATCCTGCCAGCGTAAAGAACACGACAAACCACTTAATCACTTGTAATCTCTTCCGAGAAATATGACACTTTATTAAGTTTGATTCAATTCAAAACATACAGGGGTTGGCAGTTTTACGTTTGGCATATGAAATTGTATAGGAAAAGTCTCCGAATTTGTAAACATACAGCAATATAAAAAATAAAAAATCAGCAATACTGTAAGCCTCCCACATGGACTTGAATCGCATTTTAACATTCTCACTCGATAAACTCACAAAATAAATACACGAAATGGCCAGTTTGGTTGATCTCTAATACGGCTTCATCCAGTGCTAATGTCACCCCTGGCAAAGAAGAGCTCCAGTGCGAAAAGGAGTCACGTCTTATGGCAATATTTACTGGTGATCGAGACGACAGGTCAAGTGTATGCCATTATTGTCGTGGTGATTAGTGCCCAGTGGTAATTGACCACCACGACTTACCATAGCGATAGCATGAAAACTGTCTTCAGACAGAAAAATGTAATAAATATTTTGCAATCAACACAGAATTAAACCCGAGATCTAGACTAATTAAACAACGGCTAAAAAAACAATGTCTACAGCGAAGTCATTTATTTTCCAAAACAAAACATTTAATATAATGTAATTTCTTAATAAGTTAACATCGACTTAAAATTTTATAATTTCATTCGTCTCTTCCTTATTTACGACCATATCTATTATTTCAGGACTAAATGGTGATAAATATCTGCACTGAACGCAGAGGTATAATTTACTTACAACATAAGAATCCAGAAGACATGATTCAAGCAGGAATAAAATCAGTTAGCATAAAATACATATATCAATTGATTTAAACAAGACAAAATTATTTTAAACAGTAAGAAGTCGTGAGCATTCAACATAACGAAAGAAATGGGTATTTTGAAAACATGTTTTAATCTTGAAGCATACTTCCCTTACTGTTTGGAAGTAGCCACTCCAGAGGCAAAGATTTCACCAATTCCTACAAATGTAAATAGTGCACCTTCGTAAAAAATGCATGCTTAAATTTTGGCTATACCAGACGAATTTTATCATATAATAGTGTGAAACCATATAAAATTGTTATGAAAAGTTAACATAATTTTATAACACCTAAAATTTACAGGAATTTTGAAAGATATCTTATGCCAAAAATATACAACAAAGCTTGCGGCTATTATTTAACTAAAATAAGAAAGTCAAACTAAACACACCACTTAAATCAAAAATTCATATAAACAAGTACGACCTTTACTCTCAATTATTAAATTATACGTATATTGATACTCTTGGTGCACAGATATATCGGGAGTAATTCATATTTAATGACCATTCAACATTCATATCGCTTAGTACTGAACTTTGATAAAATCTAGCAGAACCATGTGCAGTTAATCGACGAAGCTTTAAGATGGTTGGTAAAATTATAAATAA
The DNA here is from genome assembly GCA_036873915.1 of Tubulanus ruber. Taxonomy (NCBI): domain Eukaryota; kingdom Metazoa; phylum Nemertea; class Palaeonemertea; order Tubulaniformes; family Tubulanidae; genus Tubulanus; species Tubulanus ruber. Next base: position 4,437 of record JAYJLZ010165855.1, on the reverse strand, counting down.
GTAGATTCGACTTACCGTCATATTAAATTCAATATAGACATAGATAAATTGTAACTGTATGTATTCAGTTGATTCAGTTGATTCAGCTCATTCCTTAACCATTATCTCAATTACATTTTCCGAAATGTTGTTCAACTGTAAAAACATAGACTGTAAATGACTCCTCCAAAATCGCGAGCTCTTAACATCTCCCTTGCCAATGTGTTTCTGAGAGCCAATAGTAGGACTAGCTCCAGACTGTAGATGAATTATCGATGGACCGACAAACGCTACATAGTCGATAGAAAATGATCCTCTTCTCAAGGTATTCGATATTGGTTTGTTATTCTTGTCAGCTTCCGGCCAAGCGCGGAGGTCACAGTAAGCTATCACAACGCCAGCACCTCGTACATCTGCCGGCTTTTATGTGCGTCCAAAGCCTATTTTATACCACGTGATCAAAACGTACTCTGCTCCAGCGACAAAAATTATTTTAACGAGGAACACTTATTAACACGAGAAATGCATAGTAGATATATACTACATATAGAATAATTGAAACTCCACAAAAAAAACATCTGTCTTAGCAAAAGTTAAGAATTGGAACTGATTAAATGGAATGGTTTAAGTCGTATAACTGAAGCTTACTACGAAATGGGTATATTTAATCCACTTACTAATTCAGCAAGACCACCACTTGTCCCCTCGTTAGGAGATAATTGGTGTCTCTGGTGTCTCTAAAGGCAAGAAACGGCTTCGGATAATCATATTTGCTCACTTTGTCGTTCATTTAAATATACTGGCGGTAACATAGTGATGTCAATACTCTCCACCAAAAATGACATATCTCTTCATTACGAGACTTTTTTTCCATAACGTATAATTGCTGAAATACCTGGTGCCAAATTTTGTTTTTACCTTAAAGGAAAATGGAATAAATGGGACGAAATCTACTATCAATTCATTACGTTTCGTCCTAACTATTGAACGCTGAATATATTATTATATTATATAGTAAAGATTTTCAACAAAATTAAGTTTATCTTATACACACTGCGAGAAATATTCTGTGCGAAAAACGTTCGTTACTCCATCGGATGCCAACTATACAAAAAAACTATGAAAAAAAGCAAATAGCAGCGATCATATGGCTATGAATTATTGGTACAACCGAGACAATACACACTGCGAAAAATGGTCTTCACTGTAGTAATCTAATCAACTTTTGTGTTCATGCTGATAAAATACATGTAACTTTTTAATTACATGTACAATGTACCTCATTGTAATTTCCAACATTTCATTTACTGCCAGCTGCACGTTAGCCGTTTCCTCAAACTCGCAACGTGATTTTTCGCGGGCAACCAGCTAGTATAATATAATATAGAATATTTCCATATTCTTTAAAAGAAGGATTGTTTTATGATTTAATTGTTTTAAAACCTGACAATCACAAACAATTTTTATGCATATATATTTTTTACAATAGATGTGTCGCTTTAAGAAAAATAATTAAGATTTCTCCTTAAGACGAGAGATTATTCAGTGGATGCACCAGAACACAGATTTGTTATACTGTATAATTAATTCTATCAAATCGACCTCGAGGCAAGCTTACTAATCAGCATTTTCATCGTCTCATTTTCATACTCTCGTTTGGAAGGATAATTGAGTCACATGCGTCTATTTTGATCGAGTTAAATTAAGGTCATTCTTCTTCAATGGCTTTTCAGGCAAAGCCAATATTGCAGCACCGCTTAGCTCTCATATATTTACAAATATTTTGCAAGATTATGCACGGTTTTTGTTAAATGGTCACTTAAAGCTACCGCGACATACCAGCGTTTGTTTTAAGAACTTCAGTTGCAAATATAGCAGCAAACGTCGATTAAACTAATTAATTCATTGTCGATAACATTCAGACAAAATTTTCCCTATAGTTGCCAGATAAAGGTCTCGAAGGACTTATGCAACTGAGGCGGGTTGGAAAATTATTCGGCTTGTTGTTTAAAACATATCGCATTTTAAGCGTCGTTTCGTCATTTTACATGATATAAAATATATATTAAACATGAAGATTAAATAATGATAATCGCGCGACCCAAAATTAATTTGCGTATCATATGAAAAGACTACTTACGGCACTGCTTTTTGGCTTTGATGACTCGTGCAATGGTTCATATCGTAACAGACAAACGTCTTTGTAAGTTGAAAAGTCAACAGTTTGGTTATTGACACTGGTAGCAAAATCTTCCAAATTTTTAGATTTCCTGTTTTTATCCACGGCGGCGGTTGAAGCCGTCGTAGCAATGCTCTGCACATCCATTTTGACGCGACGGGATCAATATGCCACAGTGAATTATGCGCCCAGTAAATATCTATAATCGCGTGTATCTAACTTTTCCATTACTTTTAAGAGCAGAATATCAAAAATTCCAACTACACAGAGATATCATGTTTAGAGGAAATGATGTAACCGTAGACCAGAACATGTTTTATCTGCTACGAGCTAGGGTATATTTTCATGCGTTGTTGCTTGTAAAATGCGCCGCTTTGTAAATTTACAATATTCCAACGGTGAATATTCCAACGTCTGCAGTGATGTACATCTGTCTAAATTATCCGCTAAATGTTCGGTTGTAAATATAGTTAATGTTGCAAAGCGTAACCGTTTTGAAAATATCGGAAAACAATTTGTCGCGAACATGTCGCTGATGAGAGGTAGAATAACAATAAATTAGAAAAAAATTCCAACGTAATTATGCATTAGTGTCCACTTTAAATCCACATGAAATATATAATTATTTGATATATATAAACGAGGTTTCAGAAAATTAGCGAATGTTATACCGCTAACGACGTTAAGCGAGTAATATATATATAACTCATTTCTCATGTAAAAACCAAATCTGGCATAAAAACTGATGGTCCATTATAGTCTAACAATAATTTTATTGTAACATAGCTTTCAAGTGGGAATCGGACAACTGGGAATTTTGTTTCCGTACAACAGGGAATCATACAACTGGGAATGAACTGTACCAATGACCAACACTCATCATGGATGTCATCGCGACATGCCAACCATCGATAAATATTAATTGAGGTCTGAATATTTATAGTACTCTATCTAAATGTCCAATCTTATCTATATTACAGGTGAAATATCTCTTTTGATACATAAGTTAGAAAAACTACAGATGTCGAGAGATTTATCATATTTTTTTACAGCCGATTGACTATCTATTAAATTATTCCAGATATTGAAAATAAATTGAGTGATTCTATAATTTCCCGTAATTGTATGTCAACTAAACAAAATTATAAATCACAAAAAAATTGGGACGAAAAATATTATGTGTTTTTTAATAAAAATGAAACTATGTAGATGTGATAATGTATCCTCGATAAATACTAAACACATTTTTCGAAAAAATTGCACACATGAATTTGCGATTTTCTTGGTTATCGATTGATATTATAAGAATGGGATCGTGTCAGATAACATCATTATTGACGTTAATACATTTTCATTATCGCATTATTGTTTTTATTAGCAATTTCCTGTTATCGACATGTTTCAGGGCAAAGCGTGCAAATTGCGATGTATATTTAAAATAGACGTTTTTGTATTTGTTTTGGCGAAAATCATAGCTTATTTCAAATACAATAAATAAATGGGCTGTAAGCCATTTCGAAACCATTATCAAAGCTTGATTTCGTCTATAAATTATAAAACTACTAGCTACTAATTGCTGTTCATTTGTATTATTATAGAATTGTATAATGTTAAGTTTGAGAAAGATTTCTTTTTGAAGAGCTGTCCGCTCGGCTGGGAAGAATTATTTACAACACATTCCGTCAGATGGAGCGTGCAATCTTATTTATCGAAACGGAGAAACTTTCTAAAATAAGCACTGAAATCGACTGAAATAACTTATTAGATTAAATTAAATTTATATTCACCCATAGACACTAAGTTCCAAATACACGTCTTGTGCCTGGTATAAAAAATAACAAATGAACTTCCAAAATTATGTCCATGTCACGCCTAATTTGCATTCTATTTTTAGCAAACATAATATAGAATAGAACTATTCTGAAATTTTGAAGTTTGATTCAAAGTATATAGTTGCATTGCTTAAATCGATTAGGTTAGATATAGATACATTGTATATCGATAACGGCAATGTTTTTTGAGGTAATGTAACGATTGTACGAACAGCTATATCTTACAATAATCAAAAGTAGCCAAAAGTTTTTATGAACTGTTGTAAAATTAAGATGCATGTAGCATAACCCAACATTTGAGACTAGAATTGTAGCCTCATAAGGCCTTTTTTTAATGAGTTGGATGACGGATCCGCCGCCCGGAAAACCCGCAAATTAGACAAACAAAAAAAATTTATTTTTATTTTTTTCCCTTTACCCTTCCAAGTTTACCAGGTCATTGTCGAA
>JAYJLZ010165744.1:0-11362 GCA_036873915.1 Tubulanus ruber | reverse complement strand
CGTAACACGTGTCTGCAATGTGAAATAATTAACATTTATAAAAGGTAAACAAAACCTTACATAACAACGTCGAAAGTAAATATCAGCATTTAATGCGTTAAGAAGGTCAGTTTCCACTAACAGTGATGCCGATTATTCAAGTGATGCAGTCAAGCTATGTATTAGCAGCCAAATTATAACAATATATTTGAGTAAAGAAGGAGGAGCCGTGTTAGTCCGTAGTCATAAAGAGTAAAGAAAGAGCCGTGTTAGTCCGTAGTCATAAAGAGTAAAGAAGGAGGAGCCGTGTTAGTCCGTAGTTATAGAGAGTAATGAAGGAGGAGCCGTGTTAGTCCGTAGTTATAAAGAGTAAAGAAGGAGGAGCCGTGTTAGTCCGTGGTCATAGAGAGTAAAGAAGGAGGAGCCGTGTTAGTCCGTGGTCATAAAGAGTAAAGAAGGAGGAGCCGTGTTAGTCCGTAGTTATATAGAGTAAAGAAAGAGGAGCCGTGTTAGTCCGTAGTCATAGAGAGTAAAGAAGGAGGCACCGTGTTAGTCCGTAGTCATAAAGAGTAAAGAAGGAGGAGCCGTGTTAGTCCGTAGTTATAAAGAGTAAAGACGGAAGAGCCGTGTTAGTCCGTAGTCATAAAGAGAAAAGGAGGAGCCGTGTTAGTCCGTAGTCCTAGAGAGTAAAGAAGGAGGAGCCGTGTTAGTCCGTAGTTATAAGGAGTAAAGAAGAAGGAGCCGTGTTAGTCCGTAGTTATAGAGAGTAAAGATGGAGGAGCTGTGTTAGTCCGTAGTCATAAAGAGTAAAGATGGAAGAGCCGTGTTAGTCCGTAGTTATAAAGAGTAAAAAAGGAGGAGCCGTGTTAGTCCGTAGTTATAAAGAGTAAAGAAGGAAGAGCCGTGTTAGTCCGTAGTTATAAAGAGTAAAGAAGGAGGAGCCGTGTTAGTCCGTAGTTATAGAGAGTAAAGATGGAGGAGCTGTGATAGTCCGTAGTTATAAAGAGTAAAGAGAGCCGTGTTAGTCCGTAGTTATAAAGAGTAAAGAAGGAGAAGCTGTGTTAGTCCGTAGTTATAAAGAGTAAAGAAGGAAGAGCCGTGTTAGTCCGTAGTCATAAAGAGTAAAGATGGAGGAGCCGTGTTAGTCCGTAGTTATAAAGAGTAAAGAATGATGAGCCGTGTTAGTCCGTAGTTATAAAGAGTAAAGAAGGAGGAGCTTTTCAATAAACACTAAGTCTAAAATTACAATTTAATTTTGTTTTAATCTTTAACAATATATTTATAACAATTATCAATATACACATACGACATCTGGCGGTCAAGTCGCTGTGTGAGCAGTGGATACACTGTTTGATATTGACTGTCCCTTTAAGCACGTCCCTCCTTGTTCTACAGAGGTGCTGATGTTTATAGTTGTAATCAGTGTGTTAATAAGTCGTACTGGTCAGGGAGAGGACTAAGTTCCAACGCTGCGGTCACTATTATTTGTTCGAATACAATACGTTCCTTAATCAACTACTGAGAACTACGTGGCGTAATACAACATGATCTAATGAGTTGCAGAAGTGTACGAGTTTATGGGCCGGCATCGCTTGGTAATTATCAATAACTGAGATGGACTCGAACTTCAGAAAGCTGCATATATAACAGAGCTTGAGTGACGCGCAACATAGCCGAGCATGTCTCATCTTGAAGATACTTTGGTATTCTTGTGACAAGCATGATGTGATTGTGGCAGGCCAGGGATGGCTCCGAGTACCACTGGCGTAACAGGCCAGGGATGGCTCCGAGTACCACTGGCGTAACAGGCCAGGGATGGCTACGAGTACCACTGGCGTTACATGCCAGGGATGGCTACGAGTACCACTGGCGTTACATGTCAGGGATGGCTACGAGTACCACTGGCGTTACATGCCAGGGATGGCTACGAGTACCACTGGCGTTACATGCCAGGGATGGCTACGAGTACCTATGGCGTTACATGCCAGGGATGGCTACGAGTACCACTGCCGTAACAGGTCAATGCTGGCTCCAAGTACCAATGCCGTGGCAGGTCAAGGCTACTAGTACCACTGCCGTAACAGGCCAGGGGTGGCTCCGAGTATCACTGCCGTAACAGGTCAAGGCTCCTAGTACCACTGATATGGCTCTGATTTCTACTGATTTTTGGAGCTGATGTCGCTGTAAGTGTTCCTGATGTTTGTAAGTCACGTGCTTCGATAGAAAATAAAATCGCAGTCGATTTCCGCCAGCAACTCCCGCAAGTCACAATAGTTCTACTCATGTGTCAACGATTGTGTTAAGTCTCCAATGCAATTTCTGATGTGACATTCGATAAGCATGAATCAAAGTAATGCCGATACACTATATTTTCTTTCCACTCAAACCACGCCGTTATTTCCAAGTCGATATCGCTGAAAACGGGCGCGTACTTATCATTTGCTTACGATCTTTTCAATTACCAAGAAAGTCCCCTGACGAATGCCAAGTAATCTGGATATTTCTGTATCGTCGTATGGCCGTTGTGGGCACGAACAATGAATGCTCCACTTCTCGGCGGACTCGAGCGCTCTGGGGGGAAATTCACGGCAACTTTTAGCGTCATTTTGTTCGATAGGTTTCCGTTTAGCCCCGGAGTCGTTGAAGTGTGCTCGACTGGATGTAAGCATCTGAATATATTATTGCGGACGTCGCGCGCATAAAATCCGGTCCAAGCTAGTTACGCAATTATCGGCACAGCTCTTTGGGAAACGCGGAAAAAATAGTTTAAGAAAGATGAAAAATTATGTCGGCCACGTTCGCAAAACTAATAAATCGAATATGCGTGGCAGATAGTTGTGTAACTTATACTACAGATTCTAAACCGAAACCGATTTGCGAGAGGGTTGTTTTCACAGATCAGATAGACACCTGCTCGCCAGCCATCAAAATCTTGAATACCTACAAGAAAGGTCGTCGAGGTACTATGGTAAACCCTGGAGCAGTTAGTCGAGGTACCATGGTATACCCTGGAGCAGTTAGTCGAGGTACCATGGTATACCCTGGAGCAGTTAGTCGAGGTACCATGGTATACCCTGGATCAGTTAGTCGAGGTACCATGGTAGACCCTGGAGCAGTTAGTCGAGGTACCATGGTAGACCCTGGAGCAGTTAGACTCGTTTAGTTTAGGAGGCCTCGATGGTCCGGGGGGAGGCACACGGTGGTATAACCCGTATTATGACTTCATATTTGAGGCAAATATTGTGAGATCACGTGTCCACAAATGTTCAAAATCCAGGAATATGATTAGTAGTTTTCTGCACTTTCTTTGCGCGGCTGTATAAATATTTTCCGAGGAAATGTTTGGCCAAAAATCGTCTGTCAAAACAAATAGACGCCGAGCTGAAATTAGATAAATTATTTACAAGTTTTGGCCTTGCAGGGTTACGGTACACATTCACTCAGGCTTTCAGGGTATCCTTGGAATAATAAGGGGTTACGGTACACATTCACTAAGCCTTTCAGATCATTTCATTCAGTGCATAATTAGAATTGAAATATCCTTTTTTAAACAGCGTTACGTTGAATTTTGAGGTTTTGACTGAAACCTCTAATCTGATCGGACACTTAATGCTGTAAGGAGTGGTTCAACAGGGTTCATGACCCCGCCTTCTTCCTCCAAAAACAAACATTAAAAATGTCAGCGTACGTTGGACATTAACCCATTCCCTCCCTACTCCACCCCTCCCCTCCTTACTCCACCCCTTAAGGACGTAAGGTAAAGACAATGTTTACATGTTGAAACACTCATAACGAAAAACTAATTTCAGGTTTTGTAAATGAGATCTTCAAATCTAAAAAGGTCGTAAAATAAATAAAATTTGTAAATACGTCTAAAGATTACGAGTTATTAATGCGGACCAGGCGTGATAATTTTTGAAACCGGTCTGTATGTAGAATGTATAATATCATGTCTGGATGCGGATAGATATTCGACGAGTGAGTTTGAGAGAAACTGTTTACAAGCAAAGTGGGTGTTTTTAACCGTGCCTCATTAATTCTTCCATTATCGTAAACATCGACCGTCTACGTCACAACATTCGGTGTGAAATATTCTTGTTTAGGAGGAATTCAAGCCTGAAATTAGACAGTGAAAGGATACGTTTTCTCGCCGTCCTTCTCACTTCTCGCGGTTCCACGCAATGCAGCGGGTTTTGGGGCTTTGATTTCAAACACGTCGACAGTGTCGAGAGTGTCGACTTTAGGCCCTGGTTTCTCAGTGTCGATCGCAAATATGCGCCCCACGTGGCAGGAGGAATTAATCATCTTAATTATTCATCATAAATCGCAGCTGAAGACAGCTTTCAACCTTTGAAGTAAATTTAGAATAAAAAAACAGATCTAGGATTTCGGATTAACTACATTAGAAAGACAACCTAATTTTGTCAAGATTTTCTCCGTTTCTCGAAGCGGCTAACTTTGTGCTTGGAGTGAGGTACGTTTGAATATTTCCTAAATTACCAATTTTCCCAATTTCAATTTTAATTATATTCGACAGAACAAGGCAATGTCGTCCAAAATCTTTGTCTAACAATATTCTGCAAGCCCGGTGAGACTGGTGTTCGGGTCTACTCTTTAAAGACGGAGCACTTCTGTGTCTTCCGGGGAGACTGGTGTCCGGGTCTACTCTTTATAGACGGAGCACTGTGCGTTCCGGTGAGACTGGTGTCCGGGTCTACTCTTTACAGACGGAGCACTGTGCGTTCCGGGGAGACTGGTGTCCGGGTCTACTCTATACAGACGGAGCACTGTGCGTTCCGGGGAGACTGGTGCCCGGGTCTACTCTTTAAAGACGGAGCACTTCTGTGTCTTCCGGGGAGACTGGTGTCCGGGTCTACTCTTTACAGACGGAGCACTTCTGTGTGTTCCAGCGAGTCTATAATATTATGAGGCAATCAATAAAACAATTTTTCTGATTACTATCAATCATGCGAGCGATCATGCCGATATTGCACCAGCTAAATCCGCTAAATCCTTCTCAGAAATCCCGCCGTGTCTCAATGTCGGGATTGATCACTTAAAAAGATTTCTTCGAAAAAGCGCGTCATTTCGTGAAAAATCATGTTCACAAAATCTCGGAAAATTTCTGAATTTATAATTTTTGTCCGTCTGATCTGTCCGGCGAATCAGAAGATGGCGAATGATCAATAACAAACAAATTTATAAGTTGTCTATCTGAATGTCTATTTCGGATTAACTCAGTGAAAGATGTCGCACAATAAAAAACGCAATTCTCTACGAAAATATCCATCTATCCTTCATTATTATTGCTATAAATTTTGACCTCTTTGTTGCAGCAGAATCCCAGTCAAATGCAGCCATCTCTGTCGCGCTATCACAGCCTGAATCAACATTAATCTGTCCTCTCAGAAATATTGGGAAGTTTGAGCACTTATTGACATTGTGTCGATGGTCCTCAAGGAATTGTTTGTCTAGATATGTTACTTTAGAACGGCGACATGTTGTATATTATTATTAATATATTCCTGCTGCGGGAGAGATGTTCTTCGTAGAGGAGAATTCGTCGGAGAATTGGCCTCTACGAGAATAAGATATCTCGTAGTTTATGTTCTGTGTGAACTGGGAACGTTCACACTCGCGCGTTCTGCATTACGTCCGGTGTTACTGTGAACGCTTACGTTCACATTGCGGCTTGTCCAGCAGATTACGAATGCGTATAATTTCAGTGTTTTTCGCACATAGCTTGATTCAGAAGGCGGTCGTCAGATGTCGCTAGTCGCGGTATAATTTCGGTCTGGATATCCCTTACCAGCTAATAAAATTAATGACCCTCACGCAGCCATATTAATAAGACATAAGTAACAAGTTTCAAAGTTCGGGAAGCCAGACAGGTTAATATAAAATATGTCTTACATATGGGAACTTTAGTCTGGATATTACGAGTCCTCCAGTCGCAGAGGACATAAATCACCATCTATATGACACTGTCAGATGATACTGTCAGCTAATTTGGTTAAGTTCGGGAGTACCATCAAAGCTTCTTAATCTCGGCAAATTTATTTAGTCAACCACTGGTACACTTGTCACAAACAGACATACAGTATTAGAAAAATTAATTTATAATTTGTCGTTGAAGTTGTATTTTCATGATCGCACCACCGGCTTCAAATCATGGGGGAGGTGATGTCATGACATCATGACGTCATCATCAAAATAACCTGTCTCGTAATAATGTCAGATGCGGCTTTGAACTAAAATTCAAATTCTCACATTTTAGTCAAATCTGGTCAAATAGCCTGAGTTTGTATCGCGCGGATCCAGGGGGGTCGAGGGAGTCCGGACCCCCCGCTGCTCACAGCGACGATACTTTTTTCTCGTATATAATGGAAACAAGATGAAATTTTACTGTCAATCATGACTGGTCCTTTGTTGTATAAAATTCGACCCAAGTTAGCTGCAAAATTGTATGTAAATGGTCGCTTAATGCGGGAAATCGCGTTTCTGAGGTTCTAGTTTTTAAAAAAAAATTTCGACCCCCTGCTTAAATTCCTGGATCCGCGCCTGACGTCTAGTGATCACAGAAGCCGAATTTAATCCTCGCACGGCTATCTATATCAGCTATGGATGACATGACTTAGACGATTAGACGCCAGCAGGTGTTGACATAATATTAAATACGTCTAAAAATTTAATAAATATCTTCTCAAAAGACGTCACTTTTTCTTAAGTTTTTGTTATGGAAATCCTACAATCGGTGATCTTTCTTTCTTGTGATTTATGCTGCATGTCGATTTTTGAAGATAAATTGGCTGCCCGACATGAAGTCGTCGAACCACTTTAGAAAATCGATAGTGTAAACGGGAAAGTCGTCTGACTTTTTGTCATTCAATCTTCGTTGATGCAATAAAACATGTTCTATTTTTAAAATTGTAAAATTGGAAAGTTGTCTAACTTTGCAATTTTACAACAATAAGTCTCTAGTGTTAAATGCTACATAAGTTGTTCTATTTTGTAGGATGGTCCCCGTGATATTCCGCGGTGACATGGGCGTGGCTACCATCGACGAGCACGTGACCACTGCGCAGACGTTCGGCGCGCAGTTTCTGACGTCATTCATATTTGTGTTCACGTTTTTCGCTACCGTGGATCCGAACAGACCGACACTAGGAAGTCAACCATTAGCTATCGGTCTTTCCATGACTCTAGCCTACCTTCTAGGGGTACGTATACATAACCTACCTTCTAGGGGTACGTAAACCTATGTCTACCACATACCTTCTAGGGGTACGTATACATAACCTATATTCTAGGGGTACGTATACCATATATGTCCCGCATCAAATCGACATTAACCGATATAAATAATCAATACGAGTTTAGATTTCTACAAAATCGCACCAACCAAAAAATGACACATGGCGCCATCTGTAATGAATTAGGAATAAAACACTTTTTAAGTATTTTAAATACGGGTCTTTTTTCGAATAATTATATGGAATGCTATAATTAATAAGTCATCTCTTTATACAGTATAATAACTTTATTTTAACAACTTATTTTTACCTCACTTGACCTTGACTTTTAACCAAACCGCATATCAGTCACAATTCAAACGTGCACTTAACCTCGGATTTTCTTCATTTCAGTGTCACTATTCAAACTGTGTGATAAACCCAGCGAGAGCCCTGGGTCCGGCATTTATTACCAACACGTGGAACTCGCAATGGGTGAGTCATCATTCTGGATTATTAACCCTTGAACTTCTGTGAGCTATTATCTATATTATTGTTCCTGTTCCGTTTTGAAGGTGTTCTGGGTAGGACCGATGTCCGGCGCAAGCATATCGGGCGTGCTGTATGAATTCATCTTCGATCCCAGCAAAAGAGGGCGCTATTCGAGACAAATAGACGAACCCGTAAACAAGTGCGAGTTCGAATCAGGTACGACTTTCTATACCGCCGGTCACGTGGTTTCAATATTGTTTCCGAAACAGTGAAAAGTCAGCCTGATTTATGTAGAAAGGGAACTGTATTTGTGTTGAAATTACGGAATAATATCTTTAACAGTAACTGAGATATCTACGTATCGCCATAGATAGATAATTTATAATAAATTTAAATGATTGTAAAAAATGAAATTTTAAAATTCTCAAAGAATAAAAAACGTTTTTTTTTGTCCTGCTACAGATTAGCAACCGCAAACTTAGCATTTTGCCTGGTCTTTCTAAACGATTTCCACCATTATAAAATGTTTTTCTTGCAGCCGAGAATTCGCCAGTTCACAGCACGTGCAGCTCGAACAAACGCAACCGCCCCCGAAGCTACAACAGACCGCCAAAGCCGACCGGTGGCGCCGACGCACCGGGACACGAAAACCGTGCGTACGCTTACGACACGGCCCCGCAATTCGACTACGAGCTGGACAGATTAACCGGGTCGGATATAATCAGTCCCGGAAGTCCGACGTCAACTGTATCAGTTATCGATCCGTTTGACAAGATGGAACACGGAGGATACGAACTGCCCAAGTCTTCAACTCAAACTACCCCTGAGCGTAATCAGTGATACGAAGACAGCCCTACCGCCACCCCTACCTACACCATACAGCCGCTACCCATACCCTACAGCCGCTACCCATACCCTACAGCCGCCCCTACCCATACCCTACCGCCACCCTTACCCACACCCTACCGCCACCCCTACCCACACCCCTATCAACACCCTACCCACACCCTACCCACACCCTATAGAGAGGTGAGACGATCAACGTTTGATAACCTGCAAGGAGGTGACATGTCCTCACTTAACCAACCTTCGTTACACTTCAGGGGGAGGTGAAATAAACTCCCTTCGTTGCCCTTCAGGGGGAGGTGAATTAAACTCCCTTCGTTACCCTTCAGGGGGAGGGGAAATAAACTCCCTTCGTTACTCTTCAGGGGGAGGTGAATTAAACCCCTACGCTGCCATTCAGGGGAGGTGAAATTAATTCCCTTCGTTTCCATTCGGGGGAGGTGAAATAAACTCCATTCGTTGCCATTCAGGCAGGTGACACATCTTAGTCTTATCCTGCAGGGCCGGAGGTGACATAATCCCTCTTTGATACCTTGCCGGAAGGGTAGTATCTCCGACCGTAAACGCCAGGGGGCGCATTCAACGGATGCCGCTGTAAATATCTGAGGTAATAATGAGATAAATACTTCTAAAATAAATACTTCTAACTATAATTAAATTAGCAAAGTGAAGACTTTATTTGAAATTAACTTTGTAAATAATTGTTAATTAATAAGTTAAATAATAAACTTTGTAATGTAAGTTGTAATAGTTTATAAACCGAACGGAATTATACCTAACGGTGAACTTTATAACTAATAATTTAAATATTAAACTGTTACTGTAAATATCATACATCAAGACTGTTTTTGATTCGTTAAAACGCAAGAAACAAAATTATTCATTTATGATGTATCAGAATACGTTAAAGTATATATTTTGTGTGAATGAAGAGTTGATATATCATATATAGATAGTTTGGGTTCGTATAGTAACCTACTACTGTTTCGAAATAAAATGAATATTTTTCAATAACCGTAGATTAAATGTCTGAGCAATATAATTAAAAATATCCAAACGAGATTAATTAAATATTATTATTAATTTATATAATTAATTAAGTTGTTAATTAAAAACTGTTTTGATCGAATCGCGTCATTATAATTACTAGGTATAAGAAATTGTTGACTCATTGTTACAACGAATAATACAATATTAATAAAGATAAAGTAATCCAGGGCTGTTGTGGTGAAGATAGTCTGTTCGAAAGCCTCTCAGATCAGTGAGTTGTAAAACAACACCCTGCTCAGATCGCCATCTAACGGTGAAACGGACAGTCGGTATAAAAGTCGCCAGAAACACATCTTCCACGACTTGTAGCCAATGAAAGCGATGATGTCGCTTGCAGCACGCGAGTGTAGAACATCCGTGTGAAAACAGTGCACTGTTATAAACATAGAAAAAGCCACGTGACATAAAAGTTTAACGATATCTCACTGGTAAGTTTAAACGCGGGACGGTTAGATTATTTTGATAAAAGTAACCGTCTTTGCAAGGGGAAGTGAGGGCATTTGCTCGGTAAAGGCTACGCAAACACACAGAATGTTTTGTAATCCTGTAATTAATTTTATAAAATTAGTGAATTTCAAAAGTGCAGAAATTTCCAACTTATAAAAATAAGAAACGACCCGCACCAATTACTGCGCGCTAGAAGAATTTGTTGTTAATCTAATGACTAGCCACCAGGGGACATTGAAAGGCCCCAATCAATTTAATCAGATTCAGAGGTGGGTCCAGGGTAGGGACTGAGCGCGTCCCTCTTAAAATTTTCGAGGGGCCCTTTTTGATAACATCCAAAAATCTATTTCTTTTAAATGCTCTGAAAATATATACAATTAGAGTTTCGACAAAGCGGCTTAGAGCTTCGAACAGTGCCCTTCGTAAGTTAACCAACGCCCCCTACCAAAAATACCTGGATCCATCACTGAGAATATATAATATTTTGAATAAAAAAACACCAACGAAATATTCGTCATCTTAAATTCATTTTTATTCATACACATTTACACATTATACAGAAAGGAGAACGCTGTACGAGTAATACCTGTATCACTAGTACGCTGTACGAGTAATACCTGTATCACCAGTACGCTGTACGAGTAATACCTGTATCACCAGCACGCTGTACGAGTAATACATGTATCGCCAGTACGCTGTACGAGTAATACCTGTATCGCCAGTACGCTGTACGAGTAATACATGTATGGCCGGTACGCTGTACGAGTAATACATGTATGGCCGGTACGCTGTACGAGTAATACCTGTATCGCCAGTACGCTGTATGAGTAATACATGTATCGCCAGTACGCTGTACCAGTAATACATGTATCGCCAGTACGCTGTATGAGTAATACCTGTATCGCCAGTACGCTGTACGAGTAATACTTGTATCGCCAGTACGCTGTACGAGTAATACCTGTATCGCCAGTGCGCTGTACGAGTAATACATGTATGGCCGGTACGCTGTACGAGTAATACATGTATGGCCGGTACGCTGTACGAGTAATACCTGTATCGCCAGTACGCTGTATGAGTAATACATGTATCGCCAGTACGCTGTACCAGTAATACATGTATCGCCAGTACGCTGTATGAGTAATACCTGTATCGCCAGTACGCTGTACGAGTAATACTTGTATCGCCAGTACGCTATACGAGTAATACCTGTATCTGTACAAATCACATTCTTATCACCACAAAGCGGCATCACATTACATGACGTCAGAGACCTTACGTCGTGACTCTGACGTCGTGACTAGAACGTTGAGTGAGAC
>JAYJLZ010165300.1:0-11384 GCA_036873915.1 Tubulanus ruber | reverse complement strand
GCGCCAACCGGGTACACTCATTCTACATAGTAAATATATGTAAATCATAAACATATGGAATGCCAATGGTAATGAAATGAATTTAATGTAAAGTTTTTCATTTATTTAATATACCTTTCATGCGTTAATTGTAGCAGGATACTCTACCGCAAAAGAAGGATGTAAATGAAACAAATGGCAAACACCAACAGCCTACACAGTTGCAGACATCAACAACAGCCCGAACATTTCAAGCTCCCAGGCAAAAGCAGCTTCCTCCTTTACCTCCGCCACCGCCTCCCCCTCCACCACATTCTGTATCGCTGTCAACAGTTCAGACAACACTTTCACAGCAATCGCAAAAGTTACCTTCGATATCTCAGTTATCTCAGTTACAGTTACAGTCCGACTATCTGAAACATCAACATCAAATTCGACAGCAACGAGAGTTACAGCAACAACAACAACAACAAGAGCAACAGGCAGTTGCTGCTTTGCAGCAATTACAACAGCAACCTATCCACCATCAACCAATGAGGCAGGAGCAACAACAACAGTATTCAGCTGTGGTACCGTTGGCACAAAATCAAACTGGTGGATCAGTTGCTTCGATTCTACAACAACATCTGCGTCTGCCAAGTGTATCGAGCACTTTCATGCTTCCTCAAACTCAGACTAATTTAAATCTCACATCAGATTCTAGCTTAGATTTGCAAAGTTCCATGCTACCTTTAACAACAGATGGTGATATTCTTGGGGTGCAACTATCTCACCAAGATTTAAAGCAGGTAGTTTCTACTATAAGTGAAAACATTTTACCAAATGTTACGAATGGAAATTTAACCCCTTCACTGCAAACATTACTCCAAAGTGCCTCAGATAGTTTAAATACAGTTACTTCAACTCAAAGTTCAATTAGTCAGCACCAACAGCCTTCAGCAATCGCTCCATGTGAGGATGATAGTAATATTGACCCGTTATTCTCGAATCAGGATATTTCGAATTTTGCAACTACTGAAGGAACTCGTTTAACTGATGGTGTGAGTGAACCATTAGATAATAGTAATGAAAGGGTATTAATTCGGGACAGTATGCTTAGTGCTGCTAGCAATGCTCCTTTATCATATGCAGATAAAGACAATGAAGTTGACCAGAAAAATTTAGCTGTACAGCTAATAATAAAATCACCTACATCTCATCAGACATTTTCATTTCCAAATAAAAATTCTCAACAACTGCCTATTCCCAAAGTGAGCAATATGGAATTTAATATAAAAAATCCCAAAACTTTTAAAAATAATATATTTGAGCGAAAACGTCATTTCAGTGCTGATCCTGATAAATACACTGCTCCTAAGCGTATGTCGAATGGTAGCAATAGCCTTGCAGTATTGTTAGCAAGTAGTAACTTAAATAGAAAATTGGACAGTAGTGGTAGCAAGCTTAATATTGACAAAGCAGCACCTTCAAACATGAAACGTCAGTCATCCAGTGATAAAGATGATGGGGTGTTTCAGCGTCCGTCTGATGATGCATTACCTCGGTCTCGTCCTAGAAGCCGAGCTGAAGATCCACTCTCGCGATCTTATCCCGGTCCATCTATGGAAGACTGTGGCATATTTCGTAATCCATCTAGTCTAAGTACCAGTCCAGCCAAGATAAAAAAGAAGCACCGTCCAGAACCACTTTTTATTCCTCCTCATGTAAACCACTTTGGTTTTCAAAGTCGGTTGCGGTCGCCTCGACTTTGGGATGTACACTTGACAGATAATAGATGGGGTAATCGTGGCAACACTCCTCCTCCTTACACCCCTCCACCCATGCTGAGCCCTGTCAGGAAAGGATCAGGTTTATTCTGGACTTTACAGACTAGTTATCGTCCAGTCACTCCCAAGTCTGCACCAATAACTCCCAAAATACCACGTAAGTACAATGAAATTACAGAAACCACGAATTTATGAAAATTTCGATAGATACACTTTTTCTATAGTAACTGCTGCATTGAAAATAGTTATGACATAAATACAGTTGACAACTTACCGGGTATACACAGTTATTTAAATTTAATTTGAAAGTATGGTCAATTTAAACAGGTTCAAGCACCATTGTTGCACCCTGTGAACCAACAGTATTGGAAGAGCCTGAAGAGGACCCTCCTCCAGAAACTGATATACAGCCGTAAGTACACTATTAAATTATTAGACTAATTTAACTTCTTTAGTTATTGACTAACTTAAAAATAAGTTAAAATATATTTATGTCACGTTAAATTCCCCTTTTTTTTAATCTTAGCCATGTGAACATTGGTGCTCAATATCAAGCTGAAATACCTTCTTTCGGTAAGTATTTGAACATGAAATATCTGTTTCTTCACATTACTTGTTAAATTAATTTGATCTTCTGTAAGATATCTAATGAGAAAATAAATAGTTTGAGTAAAAATATGTTTTTGAATCTGAGTAAAAATACAACTGTAAGAGAAGTAATGCCTGTTCTTATATGTTAACAAACATTTGTTCTTTATACAGTTCCAGTACATACATGTACTCAGGAAATCCTCAAATTCTAGCTAGCATACTGAATTCCAGAAATGATTGATATTTTACATGCGAAATTAAATGATCCATTTCTTACCTCGTGCTCCTATGACTAAGATAATTCTTATTGTTTTTTAGAAAATGGTAGGGAAGTTTTGAAGCTTACTTGTAAAGAAGATTTGTTGTGGGAACCAAGTAGTTATGGTGAAAATACAGAAGAAGAAGGTACATTTTAAGAGGATATGCAAGCTGTAGCACTCTAGTGCAAGCTGTAGCATTTTCCCAAACAACACCAAAGACACTTAACCAATTTCTGTAGAATGTATTTGTGGACTACTAAAGTTTTTTCAAGTGTCCTTTTCTATATCCTATCGATAAAGGAGAAAATAAATGCACTATATCCTATCGATAAAGGAAAAAATAAATGGATCATTTAGTAATTTGTTTGTTTTTGCAGTGCAATTTTATTTGGACTTTGCTTGCTGTGCTGCTGTCCCTGGAAATGGAACCAATAAAGAGTATGCAATACATTTGTTGCATCTTTCTAAGGGTCAAATACAAGTGAGTTTATAATTTGTGCAGAGCTGTTTGCAAACATTTTTTTATTGTAATCTAAAAGTACATGTAATAACGATATTTTGAGGATCGAAGTTTGGTTTTGGATCCTAAAGTTTTAAAATTGAATTTTCTTGCATTCCAATCTTTGTATGTTTTCCACTACTTTAGCAGTACATGTATGTCTAAGCAGAGAGTTGTGAGAGAAGTAATTACAAATTAATCTATATCTTTCTTTGAAGGATGCTCTTGTTATGCTAATGCAAGGAGAACCAATGGTGCCTAAAGATCATACGTTATCAACGTATAAATACCAAGGTTTGTCACCATATTCTATCTTATTCACCCCTTTGATGTGTCTAAAATGGAAAAAATGATTTTGCTTAAAAATGTGGCTCTCTCATTCTGCATCATGTAGATCACAGCTGTATTTCCTACACATGCTATTTAACAAAGAAATGGATAAAGTGTCAATTCTGAATTTAAATTGTGTCCATTTTCAGAAACGGGCATGTGGACAACTGATGAAATCGAACAGTACCATCAAGCCCTACTTAAATGTGATAAAGATTTCTTCCAAATTTCTAAAGAGGTAATTAATTCAGTATCCAATGCATAGCTTTTGGCCAATTTTAATTGATTTCCTTATTTCAGTCAGTGAATAAAAGCATTATATTGTTATTTTGCAGAGTTTACATTGATTAAAATTGTGAATTGCTTTTTTATTTTCATTTTTAATTTAACTTTCATGAGGTTCATTGCTTTTGTTAATAGATATCTTCAAAATCAACAAAGGAATGTGTTGAATTTTACTATTTGTGGAAGAAGGTTTGTCCAGATGAATATAAACGGCTCAGAATAATACGAAGAAAGCGTGAGCAAGAAGAAATACACAATTTGCGATCCAAAGCAGCTCAGGAAAAGATGCAACAGGAAGACGAATTGAAAGAGTCTAATATATATGTACAAGACAAAGACGATGGGGTACATAGTCTTTTTGTTTCGCTAATGTCCAATTTGTATGTTAGATTTTATCAATAATCCAGGATTCCCACACATCCGGGATCGGACAAATCTGGAAAGATTCAATATGTCTCTGTTTTATTTTGTTATAAAATTATCTTAACTCACTTTTTGTCAAAGTCATTACAATCGACTGCAGGAATTGATACAGCCATATCACGTCATATATAGTTTCGTTTTTATTTGTGGTTATAGCGATCAAGTGTACATTGTATAGTGTACAGGGGATTCGAAAAAATGTCAAAATGATACTTCCTATTTTGTGCATAGTCTTGTGTTATTTTGTACAGCTACTTTTTGTACAGCTTCTTTTCAGTACATATTCTGCTAAAATTCAGTAATAAATAAATAAATAATAAAGTGTGGATACCTGTGTATTATATAGGAAATAAGGTTCTTTCTAGCATTCTTATTAGTGATTTAAATACAATTTTATTTATTTCCAGAATGAAGAAGGGCCATTTGGCTGTTTATATTCAAATTGTTGTGCTGTAAGTATTGAAGCATTGTGAAACTTATTTCTTATTACCACTACTTATTTTAAGGGATCAGACTAGAGTGTCCGGTACAACATACATTTGCATATGGTGGGTTGGATTAACTTGTAATGCTTACCATGCTAATCTCATCGTAATCTTAGTATTTTTATTTGCTATTACATGGATAGCCTTATAACTCTATTTTTTGCTAAATTGTAGACATTTCGTTCAAAGCAAGCTCTTAATGGACACATTCGAGTGCACTACATTAACAAACCAGACTCGACGGAAGAAATAAGCCGAATAAAGATCTCTTCACAGTCTCGAAATAACAACATGGAAGTTTCACCTTCAAGTCGCTCCCATACATCAGACGAACTGGACGAATATCCTTGTAAAATATGTGGCAAGTGAGTAAATGGTTTTTAGTTTATAATTTTCACAATATTCACTTTTCTCCCTTCTTTATGTTTAAACCATTTCATAGATATAGTAATAAATCACATGGCGTAAATTCCGTTAAATTTTACAATACAAGGTTTATGAACCTTTATGTTTTGTATGGTTCCATAGGTACCTGTATGCTCTAAATGCAACAAAAAAACATGTACATTGTCTTTCATGGTATTGTGTTGAGACATGCACTGACAGGTCCACATGTGGCATAAGAGGACTCACCCATAAGCAATTATGGATACCAGTAACTACAGTGAAACTTGGCTATACCAAGCATTGATAAAACCAGTACTCTTATATTGGCCAAATTTAAAAGTCCCGCAGATCTATATGAAAATGTATACAAATACTGTATGTCTTATAGAATCGGCCATCCTCATAAACCCCATTCCAGTTGCCTTTTGTGTATTTATGTAGTTAAAAATAATTCATGTATGAATCACAACACATGCACAAGCTTCATTAATTGTTACAGAGTTTTTAATAAATCTATCAGCTTGTATAAATATGTTGTGTAACTTCAACTTTTGTTAATATTTTTTTAGTTTTAAAATAGCCTATTTCTATTTACTGTAGTATACAGTACATATGCTATGTCATTTTACATTAAATAATCACTTACTATAACATTCTTTCATCAATTATAGGGTATTTTACAAAGTTAAGAGCCGCAGTGCTCACATGAAGAGCCATCGACCTACTGATGGTGATATTAAGCCGAAACTAAAAGGATGAAGAAGGTATCTGACGATTTTTGGAAACAAACATGCTGTGTAATAGAAATGACACATTCTAGCAGTATTTCATCGACTCATTTGTCATTTAGCACAAAGGTCGCTTCTTACAGTAGATAATTGCTTGTAGGTCATTCATGAAGGAGTATTTATAGTATGTAGAACCATGTAATTATTTAATAATACTGAATTTTAAGAATACATGGTCAAATGGATCTGAATGAACACAGAAGATGTAGATATTACATCGCTAATAAATTGTAAAGATATTTCAATGTTTATTTTTGGATTGCCAAATGTAAGATTGTTGCATGAAATGTTAATTTGTATATTGTGATTATTTAAAATAATAATTGATTATAGAAATACATCGGTCATTAGGGACAGCAACATTTAACTTGCCTCTGTACAAACATTATTATGGCGCTGTGATGATAAAGGTAACAGTTTACCGGTGATTATAAATTTTTTAAGAACGGTACATCATTGTTGCAGAGATAAGAAAGTGTACATAACACTATGATGCATTATATCAGAATTTTGTAAGTGTAAGAATTGTTATGGTTTCTTTAAATTGTCCATAAATTTTTGGAAATTGTAAATTGTATTGGAGTACTGCCTTGTCAGTATAAGATGTTGTTATGCCACTGCCAGAGTGTTCATATTGAAAGTAACTGTACAAGAAGTTTATACAGGAAGATATTGTATATGTCTAGTGCTGTGATAGTATATCTTCTGTACATAAAACTTGCATTTTACTGTACAAACATTTGTTTGTAAAAAGATTTTTGGCTTTTCTATATTTTATTTTATTGCTTCTATTAAATGACTATATCGTGTAAACATCAGAATTTGACAATGATTTTTGCCATAGGCGATCATTCTTAAAAAAAATTTACTATCATATTGCGTTGTTAAACCTGTTTTATTATTACAGATGTATATAGATGTTATGGGGGTTTTAACTTGTAAATAGTTTATATTGTTTATCAGTGAAAAGAGGCAGCTGTGGCTGATTTATTCTGGAATAAATGATTATATTGATTTTATTTTTCAACTGTTTTTTCTATAAAAAAAATTATCTGTATGTTTATGAATAGCAATCTACTCTTGCAGACAAATTTTTGAATCAATTTGTAGGATGAGGCAAAGGTATATTGAATTTATTTTTATGCCAAGAATTTAGCTATTTTAAATGCAGTTACCTCAGTTTATCTGCACGCGGCACAAATTTTAGCAGTGCTCTGTTGTTTAAAATTATTTCTATCTACTGGTAAATATATTATTGACATTAGTTAGGTTGCACATACTATCATAGATTATTAATGTAGATAAGTTGCCTGTGAGTAAAGGTGAATAGGGATATAATAGAAAAGGGTCCTTGACTCGTGGCTTTATTCACATAAATGACACTGCATGTTAGTTCAGCGAACTGCATAGTCACCTTAGGAATATGAATTTCAAAGCTTTCCATGATCAGTTAATATATACCGGCACAAATTTTTTGAGATAATGAAGAGCTTCATGATAATGGTATGGGAACTTCACTTATATTTTCAAATAAATTTCTCTAACAAAACATTATTAATTTTACTTGACATATCTTGTCATCAAATATTATATTATATCTTCTGTTGGATTTTCCCACAGTTTGATATGGGTCAATGTATATATAACATTTATCATCAAATCAAAATTCCATGCAGAAAATAATAGACCGTTTCGGAGAAATTTTTCTACCTCTGGGTGTATGGAATAAGAAACTTATTTAGAATTAGAAACCACAATTGTGCATGGATGGAAAAGCTTAGTATTTTTATCTCCTTTAGATATTTTGGTCAAATGAATAATGTTGGTTTTTATTTATGCAAATGATTAAGACATAATTCATTACAACATACTTCTAAGGAAATGGCTACATTAACCTGGGGTTTTGTGGAAAATTATCTTTTGAAACTTTGTGGGTATTAATATTTTAATTAGTAAATAAATTCTGTATAAATGCCGTAAAACATTAGAGACAACCATGAATCATGTGATCTATAATTTCTTGTTATTTTACAAACTGATGGTGTTTCGATTTATTCAGGTGTACTCCCCAATGATGATGTTCAGCAGTTTTCAATTTTTGCATAAATTGCAATGAATGGGTGTTTGTGTAAATTTTGTGCTTATATTTTATATTTTAAGATACTGTCGGATTACAATGTTGTTTGCGACACGATTGTGAGCTAATTTTCAGTGTCATCTATGTGGCTGAATTTGTATTTTACTTAATTATAATAACATGTAGATTATGAAATACATGTATATGGTTCTTATTGATCTGCATTTTAGAATATGAGGGTGGAGCCTTCCTGTTAAGAATAGAACTGTTGAATTTTCAACATTAGCTGCTAAGTATCGCATATACTCAACATTACTAGCTTTACTTAAAATTCATCTTTTCTTCCTTATTTAACTCTTTTCTGATGTAGACTCTTGTTAATCATGATAGGGACATTCCTGTTATATGTTGGCTCTTTGGACATCAACCTACTTGCATCTAGAAATTTATATCTATATTATGCATAATTTTTCAAATTGAAATTTAGTTTATGCGAAAAATTTACTGTAATTCATTTTCACAAATTCGTCAACTATACAATATACAGAGAAAACCATGTGCCACTAGTTATCTCTAATGCTAGAATTTTTAAAATAATAAGCTCATTTTAGTTTCAGAAAGAGTAATAATTTTAAGCACAAAGTCCTTTCTGAAGGGACATCTTAGGAAGAATATTTCATTCAATTTTCTTTTTAATTTTAATGTGGCTTGATGTCATTAATGGCTCGAAGAGTATTTTTCTTTCATACAAGTTTGTTTAAACCTGTTTAATATTTTTGCTTATTGCTTTTAATGTTAGTTGATAACCGGTGCTATTTCATGTAATTGCAATCAGTTACATATTGTTAAGATGATATATTTGTTCAAATTGTTTGTGTATCTGGGGTTGACTTGTTAATGATTATGTACAGTGAAGATGTTTTAATTTTGTAGTAAAAACTGGTGTTGGTGTGTATATCGAGACATGTCTCGTTGGTTTCAATATCTATTTTGACATCCTGACATATATGGATGATCCTTTACATAATATTGTAAATCTTAAAAAATTGCTGAGACATTGTTCGATATCTCATAAAATTAAGCAAGTGGCGATTGATACCAACTAGCTATCTTATGCATAGATGATAATGATAGTATACCATATAATATCAGTTGATGATTTTAGATTCTATTGTATAATCTCAGGTAATAAGGGAATTGTAATAATAACTTTACATTAAATGAGAACTGATATAGCCAAGTATTTAAAGCATATTTAAGCAATTATATCATTGGTGCTTTTTGCTATTCAGTCAGTATAGCATCTACATATTTTCAATTTTCACGTTGATATCTTTGTCCCTATCGTTTGTTTCGCTTGAGGCTAGAGTTCTATTTTACTTGACTATAATATTCTAACATTGGATGTTCGAAATGTGGAAGTGTAGCCTGACAAAATCTGCATGCATTCCAATGAGGCCTTCTACATCATGACATTAAGGTTGGGTTTTTCTATTTATGTAGACAAATGTACTAGAATATGGCCGGCACCTATTTGGCAAATTACTATCTCGGACCGCTGTCCGACTCCGAAGACATTTTATGTTGATTTTGTATGTTTTCATGAGTATTGCCACGCGACTTTGGATAAAGATTGATGTATACCCGGAACTATATTTTTATGATTAAATATGCTTGCTGTCAGGTTATGGTCTACATTTGTATTAAAACTTCTTCTAAACCATGTTGCTTCCATTGTTTTCAAAATGAACTTAAATGGTGATTAAATGCACTTAGATGCTACGCTATTGGATATGGTAGAATTAAAATTATTCAAGGAAACTATGCGAATGCAAAACAATTAAAATAATGTTTCTTCATTCGAGAAGTTCATTGTAATTGTGTAACTGAAGAGTTTATGCCCCGTTTTCTTTACATAAACAGTAATGGGGAAAAATTTGTGAATGCATGCACTGTATTATATTTTTTTCATGGCCGTTTTCAATTTGATGTATGACAAAGCATGTATTTTGTGAAGAGTTTAATTGAAGTTCTATGTATGCAGAACTGCATATAACAGCATCTAATTTAAGCTTATCCCTGGGATCGTTCAATTAACAGTATAATATTCAGTGTAGTCTCGCAGCCATGGACGGTTGAATCCATGTAAATGTTCGATGATGTAATTTCTAGGATGAAATGACAATTTTTACTATAAGTGGATTTATGTAAGTTTTGAAAAATATTTTTCCTACTTTTTTATTCATGTGGAAATATTCTATGGTGTAACGCTGTGGTATCTGATCGATGGACCTGCTTTTATACATACGTAAGATAATGTTTCGTATCCTGTATACCTTAAGTGAAACAGATAAATCCAAAGCTTATTAAAGCGAATAATCTCACGAAGCAGTCCCCGATGGAACCACTTCTTTTCGAACATAAATTTGATGGGAACTTTGTTTTGCTATTAAATGTATCGTATATTTTTTAGCTGTTTTATGTCAACGAATTCGAATTCAATTGCATCAGGATTTAAAGATGAAATGTCATTCCCATGCGAGTATAGCTTATGAGACTTACGTTACATTTCATTATCAGGTTATGCTGCTAAACATTTTGTTTCTTCTTTCGGAAACTGGGTAACAAGAGTGCTGGTTGAATTTTTTACACAGTACGCTATTTCAAAATTCAACTACAATGAATTTGTGGCAGAGCAATGTTTTATTAACATTTTTGTTTGTAGTATGACCAGTAGCTAAAAGTACTTAGTTTCCATGCACTTGAGCATTGCAAGTTAAAATATTCCTTGTAGCTATCTAATTAAGTTCCTAAAGGTGAACTGTAGACCAAAACAGAGTTGCATGTCCTGTAAATGTGGCATAGGATGACAAATTGTTATGTTGAGACAAATGACACCTTTCTTCTTCAGATGTCTATGACAATTCACGAATGTGCTGCACTTATGTGCTACGGTACACTGAATTAACAAAAAAAGATTCTTAGCTTTCTGCATCCAATATAGAGTTATATTATATTTTGTTTTTTATGGTGGACCCGTGAATTTATCATTTTCAATTCACTTTGGATCATAGCTTGTCAGTTCACTTGTTTGCCTGTTCTAAGCTTGGAGGCTTTCATTTATGGTTGTTAAGATTTCTATCGTCTTTACCACCTTGTGTTATATTATCTTGGCATTGTGAAAATTTGTTAAACAATAAAAGGTCAAGGTATTGAATTTATGGTTTCTTTATTAACATTTTTAACATGCCTTAGAAATATAAGGCTCGAGAAGGAGCACGCGGGTAATTGCATTTAGAATAGAAAATAGCAAACGAAAGGGTACGTAAGATGCGACTAGGGATTTGGCTAATTTGGGACCGGAGCTAGGTTCTCTGGTGAGCGGTATAGGCATGCTAACAGCCCGTGTAAAACCGTCAGGGACTGTTCAGGGCTAATGGACGTATTGTTACGTTAGCTGGTGTACGTGACATGAACATGTAACATATAAAGCAGACTGTTTGTATGCATTGAA
>JAYJLZ010165189.1:0-11387 GCA_036873915.1 Tubulanus ruber | reverse complement strand
CCGTAGGTGCTTCGTGCCTTCGGCACTCGAGAGACATGCCGAAGGTTTGATTCACTAACTTAAAGTGCCCTTTTAAATTTTAGTGACCCTGCCCTCTTTTACCCCTTGATCCACCCCTGAACCCTTATCAAACGTATACATTGTGTTCATAACACAGGGAGCCGGCGTGCTTCTCGGCGATCTGTTGTCATTAGCTTTCATTAAGTATATTGATACTGTCCTAACTATGGGAATTGCTACATCAGTAGCTACTGTAGCGACAATCGTCTTTGGATTCAGCAGTAACTTCATCCTAACAAATATCGCATTATTTGTAGGAGGAATATCAGATGAAATTAGCTTTTTAGGTTAGTATCCAAAATATAAAGTTTTATAAAAAGTAACATTCAACAAAGTGTATTTTTCAACAATATTAACATAAAAATAGAATCACTTAGATTTGTTTGCAAATTATATTGCATGGTTGTAGTATTTAAAGTGAGAAAACGGTTAAATTTTCATAACTGCATTATAACTTTGTTTATTCGACTTTTTCAGTTGGTATAATAATTGTGCTTGGATTTATTGATGGAACAAAGTTCACCTATGGTGTTATTTACGGCATTTGGTGTTGGCACGTTTGTCGGACGACTACTTATATCAGAATTTCTGTCTTCAAAAGCAGAAACTTTATCATTGGATATGTTTTAAGGAATTATATGCATCACAATTCACATCATCCCGTATATTATTGAAATACAACGTCACACCATGATGATTCACAAACATTTTACTACATCCCGTTCGTAATCTATGGTGGAATTATGGGTATATCGTGTGTGTCATTCATTTTTGTGTCTGTGTATAAGCAATAGGGAGGAACAAATTATATATAAATCAATAATAACTCGGATGATGAAAACTTACAGAATCCTAAGTCACCTATGTCAGTGTCAGTTATGGTTGGTCTGTGCATCCTGATATTCAGTGTAACTGGTTTACAATGTACGCTGTTGAAAGCGGCCATGGAACAACAACCAAATATGCCGCTTACATACAATGCAAGCTGTTAACACTTTTACTTAAATTGTGTCAGTTATTTTCTATAAACTGTATGGAACTTCGGGGATCTTAATGACGTGCGCTTCCTGTCTGACCATAGGTAGCACTTTATTACTCATCACAGGCAGAAGCAGCATAACCATGTTATGGGTGAGTTTTGTGGTGATTGGTTTAGGTATGGGTCCTTTTTATGTGCTACCTATATCTTGGATGAAAGAAAACTACTGCATAGAACGATTCCATTCTACAATAATTATGGTAATTGGCACTATAGGATACGTGATACTTGGTGTCGTTGCCGCTATTGGAGAGTTCTGGTTTGGGTCAATTTCTTTCGAAAATATAATTACCAGTTCATCAATATGTTACTTAGTCACTGCTGCTATTAATAAAATTATGAAAAGTAGAGGACGCGTACTAGATCTAAGACTTATTTGCTAGACAATTATATACACTGCTGTATAATTTTAAAAAGATAATGTGATACTGTTTGGACGTTTAAAGAAATACAATGTTATTGGAGTAAATTACATAATTGTTTGATACAATTGTTTTCTGGCAGAATTCTGATTCAGATTACGATCAATTTGAAAAATATTGTAATGATGTCTTGCTAATGATTCTAAGACCCTGAACAACTGCATCCCGGAAAATTTCCCCGGACAATTTCCCCCAGACAATGACAATGTGAATGACATGTGCGCTGATCATTTGAGTAATAATATGGTCAGGCGTTGTTACATCTTTATCTTAAATAATACAATAATTTTAAAGACGGAACGTGGAAGAGAGCACAGGACGCAAGAACGAGCACATATTATCCTCTTTGGTTTGACGTAACATTTTATTTTACTTACCCGTATTTTATGTCAAGAACATTGCTCTTTGATATATGAAAGAAATTTTTTTTGGGATTTTCAAGCTTAAGCGTCCCCAGACACCCCCAAAATGTAGATTTTTAAAACATAATTCTAAACAATAGACAATAGAGTAACGCTATATAGGGGTACTAGACATCATGTCTTTTCGAACCTGAAAATCGGCTCTTCTGCAACGAATTTTTTTCATTCTTTATCCATGATGTTCCTAACAGTATTTAAAAGTTTTTTAAAGGGTATTTTAAAAAATAACTATTTTGCCGCTTAAGGTATTGTCCCACCCTAGTGTCCTATTTAGGAACATATTTTTTTCAATAATTCTAGTATACAAGATTTTGCAGATAGACAATTCCAATATTCGTAATAACATTACTGTCCAATCAAAGAATGCATGTTTATCGTAACAAAAGAAATCAATTTCTAAAATTGGCCATATTTAACCGGTATCTAGGTTGTATTATTTTTGTAGATCAATACTTGAATTAATTTTAACAGATGTTTTGTTTTCATGTTGAATATTGATTTGTGGTGTCTAGAAGTATTAATATATTCGCCCTGCTTCATTCTACATACTGTAAGTAAAAATACTTCAAACATTTTGTGTAAAATATGATAATTGTTGGTTATTAATTATATTGTGTTGTTACAATGTTTTTTTATTATTCATTAACTAGTTCTGCTCCAAATCCTTTATTAACTCTTCCATCTAACTGTGTCGCGTATTTTAATATCAAAATATGTTTGATTTTAGTTTGACCAAATAGGCCCTTGCTTATTTGGCAGAGCCTATTTCCACCGACAAAATAATAAATGTATGGACCTAATATGACAGTGCTAATAATTAATATATGCGATACAATTCAGTACCGGTAGTCCAGTCCAAGCTTGACCTAATTTTTCACAGATGTTTTGCTGTTAAATTAAATTATGTAGCATAATCTAGCAGTATTAATTTAATACATACGCCCTTCATCTCTCCGCAGACTGTAACTAACATTGAATTTAAACATGCTTTTATTATTTGTCAGTTATTTGATATTAATATTATTATTATATTGTACCGTTTCATATCGCTTATCAACTCTTATTTATCAACAGTTTTACATTTTTTATTCGTTGTAATATTTTACAACTGAAAGTCATCATGTAAAATCTTGTTTTTAAACTTCACCTAACGCGTGAATTGTTATTTTATCTTATGACTAAATTTATTGCTTACATTACTGTATTATCTGAAATATCTGAATAGTAAATCTGGTGTTAGACTAATTATTATAATTAATAATATTATATAAATCTGTGTCAAGAACGGGTTCGCGAGACCACCATTCAGGGGCCGATTGTGACTAAATTTACAATTTCTCCATATTATGAATAATGGGTCCCCTAGGGGTCGTGATCAGCGACCAAAAGTATTTTGCTTCTCATGTCACTATTTGCCTAGAAATTGGGTAAACTAGAAACTCACGGTTTTCGTGGTAAAAAATATGACATTTTAAAATATTTTTTTCTCTGCCAACTATTGTCTATATATGAACGGTCATTTTGGGAAATGAAATCTATGACATTACTCGTTAATATCACCAAGACTCAAATCTGAAATATACCCATGGGGGTTACAGCTTCCCATTCATTCAATATTCCCTTACTTTTTATTAAAAATAGACTATCCTCGAATGGTCGCATCCTAGCCTCAGCGGGTTTTTCCACTAAATTGATAAATTGTCGCGATAGGGGGTGCCATGGACGATAAATATAATAAAACAAATTGGACGGAACGGATATTGGTGATAGTGAAAAAAGTCACAAAATTTGAACTTATTGATGCAATTATATTTTGAAATAAGGGCTATTTCAATACAATCACAGACCGATAGAAAGTTTAATCAACTAATTTTAACTTATTTAGTAGTTTAAGATAATAGATAAAAGACGACTGGTGAATATGGGGTGCCATTTGGTAATAAAAGCGTATTTTACTAGGTAATTTCGACAATATATTTTCAAACGTCAGAAGGTGTATAGTATTGCAGTGAAGGGCGTATACTGCACACTGAATGTAATCGATAGTGATGTTGCAACACGAATAGGAAGGATAATTAAAAAAAATATTTATCAAAAATTTGAGTTACAATTTTGTAATTGTAGCATAATTAGTTCTAAATGTTTTACTAAAATGACCACACTAGTCAAAAATACGATCAATCATGTCATTAAAGTCATCAAGTTTATATTAATATATGTATACGATTATGAATCGTTACGACTTTAAGTCACGACGGTTGTCATTTGATAGTAGCCGAATATTTACATCGAAAGATTGAAAAGCATTCTCAAAATTTTGTCATCAAAGTTCACATTTCTATTTATAGTATATCATCGGCCAGAGGTCCCAAAAGAGCCTGCATGTCGTCACAGTCGTCACATAGCTGAACTTAACTACTAAATTTCTGAAAGGCCAAAATTTAGGTACAATTTGAAATATAGCTGCCAGCAGCGATAACGGGTATTCTGAATACATGTAGCACAAATTCGGGATTCTTACATGCATTTTATTTTTATAAAATATGCAATAAGTTTACTGGTTTGTTTTTGTTTGTTTGTTTAATTTGTAAAAAAAATGGGTAAAAAGATGTAGGACTACTTTCATCGGGTACTGCCTAAAATATTAACCTCGACCGATTCGAACTAGGGTACACAATCTACATACCGCTACACTACGGAGGCAGAGCTGACATTAATCAAACTATTCATAGATGAATTAAAATAATTTATCGGGCCGGGAATCGAACTCGAATCGAAACTCTTAGTAATCAACGAACTCAGAGGACAATGGTTAATTGCATTCGAATCTGCGAGAAATATTTCCCCCGACTGAGATTCGAACACGAGTACGCGGTTTAAAGTTCCAACGCGCTAAATACCGCTACGCTACAGAAGCATAGCTGACATTTCGACTTTATCAAACTATAAAGGTGTGAGGATAACACATACAAATGCCTTTCCGTCATGCAAGACCCACTAGGTTTATAGTAGTAGACGTTAAACTTGATATACATAACTTTATATACATTATACAGGTGTAATTAATCGCTTTCACCAGCTCTCAAAAGCATAATATTCCATTTGGCAAAAAAGTTCACCTTTCCCGAGGTGTAGGTTCGAGGCATGATATGTAATAGACTTATTCCGACTTGACAACCTCTAAAGTTCTATCTTGGTATATTGCCGGTATAATCCGCAATATATGGCTGAAACAAGTGCAGAAAATGAACATTTCACGACGTTTGTTAGATCCATTTTTCTGTATTCTGAATTCTGTACAAGACAGAGTGTGTCACTGGTTTATTTTAATATCGGATACCAAACCCATCTTTCACATGCGTGGCTCTTGGTGGGTATCATAATTGCACCATTGCGGGGGATTTTTCAGTGATGAGATGATGATTTCACTGAAGTATCAAGCCTCCCACCTGAAACTTTGTAGAACGATAAAGTTTGAAATTTCTGAAAGTGACATGTGAATTATTGGTTTTATGAAATGTGTGAAATCCGCTCCAGCATATTTTTCACCGGTTTCTGGAAGATCAAAACGTGCTTTCTACGAATATAAAATCGATAAGTGGCCTAGACCCTCGGAGGCAGGGTACGGCAGTTGACCTATTTTAGAAGACTGCCGTGATAGGTTCATAAGGGGTGATTAGTACGCTTGATCAATTTGGCACATCTGGTAATAATAAGTTGAGAAGAGGTATTACAGGTTATTAGAAGTTCAGTATCATCAGTCTATGATTTTAGACTTCGACAAAATTTCGTTAAAAAAATGTCATTTTCCCTTCTAAATCCCCCTATCCGTATATCCCTTTAGGGGGGTTATGGGAACGGTGGCTTGCATCAACAGATGCAGGGTCCTTAGTAGTATTAATACCCACAATCCGAGTGAAATCTGATACCTCGTCTAAAATTCGCTTTCGGGAATTCTGCATGGTGCTACCGCGAACCAGCTCTTTAACGGTATGAATAACTTTCAGTCCGTAATCACAATTTTAAAATTGTATTATTAAAAATAACTAACTATTGTTTACTTGTAAAATTTTACTTATCTCAAATCCCCAGGCTTTAAAGAAATTTCCCTCACCTGACTATGTTCTATACAGTTTAAAAGAAACTTTTACTCACCTGACGAAAGTCTATAGAGTAAGACTGGATATTGATGTCCATTAAAATCCATATCAGTAACATAATATTATATTTTTCCAATAGTTGAAGAAGAACACAGCTGCCATGAAGTTAGAAATATTTATACAAAAAATTGTACCCACAATTTCCTTATTTCTCTTCAACTTTTCTGTGGTAAGATCAAAAATTATTTATTTTTATTTACACATTTGATTTTCTGAAAAATAAATATTGTTTTATTTTACACTATGATTAATTTCCTTTCAGACGGCGATATTGTATCTATTCGTGAAGTTGCATATGATTTGTTTCTACAAAACAAGGAACCCTTATCAAAAGTATACATCGTGTTCATAACGCAGGGAGCCGGTGTGCTTCTTGGCGATATGTTGTCGATATGTTTCATTAAGTATATTGATACTGTCCTAACTATGGGAATTGCTACATCAGTAGCGACTGTAGCGACAATCGTCTTTGGAATCAGCAGTAATTTTATCCTAACAAATATCGCATTATTTGTAGGAGGAATGTCAGTTGAAATTTGCTTGATAGGTTAGTATCCAAAATATACGGTTATTCACCGTTGATAGGTTAGTATCCAAAATATACGGTTATTCACCGATTTTTCAAGGTACAAGTTGGCCAGGTAAACTAACCTATAGTTAATTAGTTCATCTCGCAAATGTAGCAGGACACAACTTACGCTAATTAAAATATTTATATCAAAATTACATTGAATATTGAATGGAAATTATAATCAGCCATATATCACGCAAAAACTGTCAACCTTTTACTTTTTTATGTTTGCTCAAACTTCAGAAATTGCAGTCGGGTTCTGTAATGCTTGTTTTCCCAATGGTCTGCGTGACATATTCATCGTGATTTGTCATGGCTTTCTGTTAGAAGATTCTAATATCCTAAGCTGTTCTCTTGAAAACACAGAACTTATTTTAAAACCCAATAACTTTTATGCCGTAAATAGTTTTAGAAAATTCAAAAATATAGGTTTTATTGTTCTTATTCCCCCGGACAAAATACCCCGTTTTTATATTTTCTATGAATTGGGATTTATATTATAATTTTAATTTAATTTCATAAACAATGCATGGACATGATCAATTGGCATTAAAACCTTTGATTTACATGTACATTGTACACTACTGTACATTTTGTAATGGCATAATTTGTAATTAGTAAATTAGTCACTAACTATATTCTATCATGCGAGTTTAAATATTTAAAAATAAATGATCACAAAAGACACGATCCAAAGGTCAAAAATACAATTGATTTAAAAGGTAGATTTCACTCAACTTTTAAGGCTTATTTAGCTTCATTGCTACTGTTGAAGATAACCCATGATCAGTACCAATTGTTTCTGAGTCAGCTTATTTTGGATCGCATTATTATAATGATTCGCGCTGTACAAGCACTGTATTAGTGCGTCATCTACCAATTTGACTTGTGACTAGCTAGCAGAACCTATTTTAATTTTCATCGTCAGGGTGGTTCTGACAGTAGGGAATTTTTCCACTTCCGGGTCATCGTAAGTGATTAAGGGGCGGGGACACCCCTACTTAAACACCCTTAATATCTCGATATCTATTATTTTAAAAGTGTTCTCAAAAGTGGAGAGATCACCAGTTAACTACAATTGAGCTATTACAATTTATTTTTAAATGTAGTAAATAAGTCCCTTGTTATATTCTGTTAAATTCCGTTTTATGTGAGATCAGTACTATAATACCCCTGTACTGTTTATCTTCATCAGCAACAAAGACTGAATAATTTGTGTGAACGCTACCGTGATGGACAAATTATGATGCAAATTTTTAACAGGTATTGGACATAATGTTCACCTTGGCTAATGGACTCGACGGTTGTCAAGATACAAACTGTGAACTGTGCCATATGAATGTGAACTGTGCGGTATTGAGAACTGTGCCGTTTGAATGTGAACTGTGCAGTTAACTGTGAACTGTACCACATGAATGAGAACTGTGCAGTATTGTAAACTATTGTGTGCTGTTTATAGTTTGTAAATATGTTTAGAAAGATAGTTGAAAAAGGATTCTGTATAATCTGATATAAATTTCAACAAAATTATACATTTTTTTGATTGGGGGGATTTTTACCTTCTTTACACTTTGGGGGATTTTTACCGGTGTATGGTGGCTGATTCGGGCCAAAAATAACTTTTGAATGAAAAAAAAAATTTTCGTTTCGGCGCTAGGAGGGGTGAAATGGGAAAGGGAAAAATGGGAAAGGGGCAAAACGGGAAAGGGGTGAAATGGGAAAGGGACGAATTGGGAAAGGGACGAATTGGGAAGGGGCGAGATGGGAAAGGGGCGAAATGGGAATAATTTAGGTGCGAATTGGGAAGGGTCGAAATGGGGAGACACCTTATGAATTGTACCACACACTGAGCCAATGGCAAATGTTAAACTGGGTCAAGCATCGAAACGAAAAATAGTGCGCCGAAACAAACTTTTCTAACGCGCCGAAACAAGATATTCTCGTTTCGGCGCCCTAAAATCCGTTAAACGAACCGATACGAACTTTGGTTTTGGCGTTAGCGCCGATACGAAAAAAAGGGCGCCGATACGAGAAAAGTTCGTTTCGGCGCGTTTTTTCGCGCCGAATCAAGATATTCTCGTTTCGGCGCCCTAAAATCCGTTTCAGCGCTAGCGCCGAAACGAACCGATACAAACTTTCGTTTTGGCGCTAGCGCCGAAACGAAAAAAAAAGCGCGCCGAAACAAGATATATATTTTGAAATCTCAAGAATATCTTGAAAATTTTTTTTTTTCATTCAAAAGTTATTTTTGGCCCGAATCAGCCAACATACGGTGGGATATTTACCGGGGGGATTTTTTCTGGGGAGAGTTTTACCTACATTAATTTTTTCCAGATACGCCACTCTACATCCAATAAATGTATGACAAACGAAACGACGTGCATTTTCAACAATATTAGCAGGAAAATAAAGTCCAGGTGCCGGTTTTTTAGTCGTTTATTAAATTTTGGCCATTTTAATGATCCATTAGCCTTAACAAATCAATATTTAATGATATTAATGAAATTAATGAAATTCTTAATCGATCATTAACACATTTATAAACAAATGATTAAAAATGATTAAAAATGGCTGACATTTCATGTGAAGAAAGTGTAACTTGTGACTAAAAAAAATTAGCAAAAAACGAATGAGATCGCAAAAAGCCCTCAAGCTCCTTTACTAATGTTATCATTGATATGGGCCCAAGTTTCCAATGAGATTAACGAAAAGTGTTGATTTTTGTGAACAAAGATGGCCGCGAGTCGGACATCTTGAATCCGACTGACCTAATTGTTGGTGTCTTCGGTAGATACATCTGCATACAAAAAAAATAAAGCAAACGGTCAACAGCTGTCGAAAATTTTCCACTTAAACCAATTTGTGTCTAAAGACGGACAGACAGAAGGGCGGACGGACGGACATACGACGGACAAAGGTAGAATGCAATAGCCCTCTGGGCTTTACCCAAGAGGGCTAATAACCTATGGTTGCTTATCGCTAGTTAAAAAATTGTGGTAATAATTTTGCATTTGCAAATTCCAATCTCCATAGAATTTTGAAATAGTTTAAACCACAATGAAAATTAACCTACATCTTGTTTTTAATGAATGATTAAATAGTTAAAGTTGGTCCCAAGGCTCCATTAAATTTAATGCCTCCATTAGTAATTTTACAATCCATAAAAGTTGATGAACGATTAAAAAACTCATATAAAAGAGTTAATTAATTTTAATGAATGATTAGAGATTTTAATGAATGATCTAAATGAGAGAAATCTTTGAAATAAAGATAACTGAAAATGACTGTATTTGACTTTTGTTTTCCAGTTGGTGTGATATTGTGCTTGGATATATGGAAGGAACAAAGCCCAACTGTTGTTCCACTGTTATTTGCGGCCTTTAGTGTTGGTACGTTTGTCGGACCTCTACTCATATCAGCATTTCTGTCTCCAAAAGCAGGAACTATGCACATATCATTGGTAGATGTTTTAAGGAATTATATGCTTCACAATTCACATCATTCTGTATATTCTTATAATACAACGTCACACCATGGTGATACACAAATATTTTACTACATCCCGTTCGTAATCTTGAGGAATTATGGGAATAATGTGTGTGTCATTCTTTATTGTGTTTGTATATAAGCATTGGAGATTAGCTGATTATACTGAAATAAACAATGATTCGGATGATGAAGACTTAGTGGTTACGAATTCATCGTTACCAGTGTATGCTTTGGTTGGAATGTGCTTAATGATGTTCAATATATCTGGCTTACAGCATTGAGAGTAATATATTGACAATGTACGCTGTTGAAAGTGGTCACGGTATTTCTACCAAGTACGCCTCTTATATGCTTGCTACAATGCAAGCTGCAAACACTTTGTCTAGAATTTTATCAGCTTTTACCACCAAAATGTATGGAACGTCGGGAATATTAATAACGAGCGCTTCCTGTCTGACAATTGGTAGCATTTTATTACTCATCACAGGCAGAAACAGCATAAGCATGTTATGGGTGTGTTGTGTGCTGATTGGTTTAGGTAGTGGTCCTATGATTCCACTACCTTTATCTTGGAGGAAAGACAACTACTGCATAGAACGCTTCCATTCTACAATGATTATAGTAATTGGCACTCTTGGATACGTGATACTTGGTGTAATTGTGGCTATTGGACAGACCTGGCTTGGGTCAATTTCTTTCGAAAGTATCAGCAATATGTTACTTAGTCACTGCTGCTATAAATGAAATCATAAAACGTAAAGAACGAGTAAATCTAAGTCGTATTTGCT
Source organism: Tubulanus ruber (assembly GCA_036873915.1). Classification (NCBI taxonomy): domain Eukaryota; kingdom Metazoa; phylum Nemertea; class Palaeonemertea; order Tubulaniformes; family Tubulanidae; genus Tubulanus; species Tubulanus ruber. The sequence goes on along the minus strand of JAYJLZ010165189.1, from coordinate 436 downwards.
AGACAATTATATACACTAGCTGTATAATATTAAAAAGAAAAGGTGTTGCTTTGGATGTTTATAGACATTGGAATAATTGGCTTGATCGTCTGATACAATTGTGTTTTCTGATTAAGATTATTTGAAAATATATTGTAATGACGTGTATATATGAAAATATATTGTAATGATGTTGGCGCTTATTGCAATTATTTTACAACTTCGAATGTAAATGACGTCATTGTCACGACCAATATCGTATACGGCCAATTTTCCTTTTATATTTAACATTACAGCCAATTTACCTATTTTACACATCATGCTGGTTAACATATCATGCTGGTTATACTAACTGATTTTACATGACCTGCGGTTATTAGTATATAAATAGATGTTCTAAACCGTCGGGTTTACTAGTCTTAGTCACACAAGTGGACAAACGTCACTTTTAAAAGAA
>JAYJLZ010165188.1:5765-17683 GCA_036873915.1 Tubulanus ruber | reverse complement strand
ATGTCTTGTCAAAATCACATTATTGCGATAATACAATGTCCTAAGACACTTACAAGTACAGGAGACATTTCTTCAAGTTTACTGATAAGATCTGTAAAGAACTCAGTCATATCCTTCTGCTCTCCAGTGTTCAATGGTTGCTTGTCCATTGTATAAACTTTACAGAATCCACGAGGATTGTATGCTTTCCTTTCACTCTCCTAGAAATAAAAAATGCTCTTATAAGCTTATTTTACTGTATTATATTACAACAAAATTACTGCAGCTATTGTGAATGAGGTATGAATGAGTAATAATGATTACTTCCATCATGCAAAAATGAAGGCGTGGTAGTGTCCATAAAAACCACAAAACTATTCTGACATCTTTAAGTTTTAAGCTGGAGTAGAAAATTCTAATTGAACTGAGTGATTAGGAATTAAAAATTCAATATAACTTACCAAAAGATAGGCAAACATCTTTTTTAGTTCAGTCAATGTTCCTTCATATTTACCACTATCATCATTCTTAAAGTTTAAAAAGGATGTTTAACTTTACCCAAAATTAACTGTTGGTAAAACTCATATTTGCATCTATGTGGTTATGTCAGATAACGTTGGAAAAAAGGAGAACTTCTTCTGAAAATTAGATTAATCAATTATTAAACTTACAGCCACATTTGCTTGTAACACCGATTCTCTAGCTTGTGGAAGCATGTAAAGATGTTGCATACAAGTAGCCATATAGCAGGTAGCACCAAGGTTTGTCAATCCCACATAGCCACAGTTTGACCGACCGTCATCATGAGGCCAGTGATCCCATGGGTAAATCGCATGAGCACCTTAAAATTTTCAATAAAAATACGGATTAGACATTTAGCATAATAAAGCATGCAAAAGACAATGATACCTTAATGTTTTTGAAAGATAGTACAGTTTGATCTCAGGCTGAGAAGTGATGGAATGAAAGTTTAACAAGAAACTTTGGAGTACCTTTGTTATGTTGATTAAGCACCATTTCATGTAGTAACACATAGCTTTCCACACAGCCTTTCACCATTTCGATTAACAAATCATAAGTGGCCGAACGACATGCATCACTCTTACACTTCGGCAAATGACGATTATTCGGAGACGGCAAAGAGAACAAACACCAAAATGCTTCTTTCAGAAATTCCTTGTATATATATATATAAATATAGGTTTTATAATTCTATTAAATTAATAAAATTCATCTAATTTCATTTTGATTTTTAAATATAATTAAGTCAAATTTAAACATATATGTTCTATTCATACTCATAATTAACATTTTCTTTTGTTCCCACAAACAACATTGTTTGGACTTACATTTCCTTCAGTGGATGATTTAAACGGTGGATTATGCTTCATGATTGAAGTGGTTAAATGCAAGAGTCCGACTAGTGCATCATCTTCGAATGTGTTTATTCGCGGTTCAAGGAAATCTTTATTTACAATGCTACTTGCAACATGACTAGCTAAACTATTGAGATCAACGAGACCAGACTGAAAATGGAAGTTGATAAGGCAACTAATCACTGCAACAAATGTCAATATTAAAGTATAACTACTACGGTACATGTAATATATTATGACGTTTATTTTGTCTGCTACACTTTTAGTACTTCATTTTAATGAAACAGGTAGCTTTAATTTAGTTGATGGAACCAATTGATTAACATGTGCTACACAGGGATGAACTTCAAGTGAACGTTTCTTTTAATTTATAATTCAATACAATGTATTCACTAGTTTCAAGTTCAAGTATTAATAATGGCATAGTTTGTGTTTCAGGTAGGATCAGGTTGCGTTTTAGGTAGGCTCAGGTTGCGTTTCAGGTAGGTTCAGGTTGTGTTTCAGATACAGAGCTGCCAACTCTTGGATAATGACTTCTGGTACAGATGTATTTTTTCAGGAACATGCAGTATTTTTCAGGGACATGCACATAATAAAACAGTTCATCAGGGACTTTTTGTAAAATATCAGGGACAACAGTAAAACACCTGGTTTTTCAGGGACTTGTGTTGCCAAGTAATTGGTAAAAGTACTGGACTGACACTTCAACTCTATTTTCCGGACATTACCGTATATCATCGAGTTAAAGCCCCCCCTTTGTACAGGCCGCAGGTCATTTTTGAGGCCTAAAATCCACATTTTTTAGTATCCTAGGTGTATAAGCCGCACCTCTCCAATTCCCCTATCTGTCTCTGTCGTTTCAAAACTGTACTCTAACATCGTATTATTGATATTATATGATATTCTGTTATGTTATTAATTGATACCACTAGCCTATTGATAGTGATTTTGTTTTAAGTTGTGGCCAGGCTATATTGTTTGATAAATTACATGTAATTCCCAGCCAAATTACTAACAAACAAGCATGTGCTGTGGCTATTCAGTAGTTTTGTTTTATGTTACCGGGGAGAACCGGTTTGGCGGTCAGGCTATGGTGTTTCAATGCGTTTAATCATGGTCGCACAGGTAATTAATATTTACTCGATCTACAGTGACATCCAATTAATACAGTCATTCATAGTTTGTGCGCAATAGATCGAAGAGGATGATGATGTACCGCTCGCGGAGCTATTTAATACCGGTATAAACGACGAGGCCGCGTCAGACGTTTTTGACGACTGTGTTATGGCAATTCCGATTATGAAGAGGATTTCTATGGATTTTAACTTATTACTTTAAACTTATTACTTTTAACTTTAACTTATTACGTTGTGACTCATATTTTAAAACTATTTGTGACAGATTATTAATATTTTCATTTATGTATTATACCGGTTGGTATCTAATACATAACTTGCATCGATCACTGACGATATTCGTTTTTAATTCTTCACACTTGCTCTTTCCGACCCGAAAAATACTTGGGCAGGATAGCCATGGTGTATTAGCCGCACCTTAATATCTGGCCTTAAAATCCAAGGTAAAAAATGCGGCTTATACTCGATGATATACGGTATTGCTATACATGCTATACGTGACTCTGGGACAATTTATTGTATTCCAGGACTGTCCCGTGGCAGCTCTGTAGATAGGATCAGGTTGTTTTTCTGGAAGGATCAGGTTGTGTTTCAGATAAAATCAGGTTGTTTTTCAGGTAGGATCAGGTTTCTAAATGTGTATGGTATGCACACATACCGTAGTATGTGTTTGTACAATACACATGTAAATCAACACAGCACTTTAAAAATCATGCCTAACCTTTGCTCAAAATTTTGTTCAAAAAATTAAAAGGATAAGCGGTAATAAAATTGAATATAAAATTATATACTGACCTCTTCCCAGTTCTTCACAGCATCTTCTTTCGAGATGTTTTCAACAAGGCGACAAACTAACCAGAAGTAATCCCGGCATCCGGGACCGTATGGCTCCTTGGGGCCTTCTTTTCCTTCATCCCAACTCTGTAAGTGAAACAAATCATGCAATTTTTAAATAAGTGTTAAAATTGGATCAAAAATTGAATCACAGGTTTATCGAAAATTGAGGACTTAAATTTTAATATATAAATAACCAAAGACTGATGCAACCTACATCACCAGTTCTTGTTGGCTTCATTTTCTTGGCATAATCTAAGAATGTCAGAAGACTAGAAAGCAGTGGAAGCAGAAAACAATATCCTTTCTTTGATCCATCCACGGACTGTCCATGGCAGAGTCGATACAGGCCCATACATGCTTCCCGACGAACATGCGGCTAAGAGATATAAATAATACTATTAAAATGTACATAATTTATCTTCAATACAATACAATATAACTTTTGCTATCCAATAATATATACCGGTAATACATGTAAGCTTATATCTACTTCAGACTAACAAAATAACTCATTTTAAATTTCTTTAGATCGTTACCTCAGGAGCATCAAGCGTCAGTCTTTTCAACCATGTTACAAGACGATCAGGTGAACACAGAACTGGCTGAACATCCTCACAAGAATATGCCCACGAAACCATGAACGACAGTGCGTAATGAACCACTAAAATTAGTGATAAATCTTTTAAATTATCATATCCTCTGCTGATCTTTGATACAATTTTATTTCACTGAACATAAAAATAACCATAAAACTAGCCATAACACACAATCATATCTTACATTTAAGTTATCAAATTATTCAGTAAAATACAAACCTTCAGCTCTTGCAAAAGATGAATGCAATTGGTTCTTATCACTACAAAAAAAATTGTGCAAAATTAATAATGACTACCCGGTAAGCGTAATTACAAGTTTTTAATTCACATATTTTTATTATTACCTTTGCAAAATGCGGAAGGTTATGTTTTGATCGCTGCATGTTTGTGTGTTTGTGTGATTGTTATTCGCATAACTCAAAAAGTATTAAACCGAATTGCATGAAATTTGGTGGGATGATTGGTTATTATCTGGGGAACATTTGATTATATTTTGGGAGCGATCGGGTCAAAGGTCATGAAAATGTCAAAATCGTCTTTTTACCATAGCACGCGGCGAAGGTATGCGCTCTACGAGTGCCCGTTCTAGTTTTTCATGAAATCGTTTTATTGAAACTTTGGTTTAAAATTTAAAAACACTGAACGTGTATACATAATTACCAAGGTACAGCAGCATCATGGAGTATGTTTGTGAGTATCTTCATCACAGCTTCAACTTCAACCATAGACAATATAGCCTGAAAATATTAACAAATAAATATACTGTTTTGAAGAACAAAATTTTTTCGGCCGCACTATAATAGAAATCATGGTAGTTACAATATCGATTAGAAATCTAATGTCATGATTTATTACCTCATTTAATCTTGGAATGAGTATTTTTTCATTTCCTCCCTTCTGCTTTTTCATCTTCTTCCTGGGAGTGTCATATTGATCAAACACATCATCGCTCACAGCTTCTAAGTCATCTTGACTGATTGCAAATTGGTTTATAAGCCTCAATAAATAACCCAAGCACTCCTGGTTCCACTGAAAAAATAAAAATAAATAACTTATTAAAATAAATTCAAAATACATTTAACACACGTAAATATGGCTCATAGATGAATTTGTAATAAACTATATTGCATACCTCATTCCAAGTCTCATTTTCCTTAGCCTGCAAACATCCGGATAGGAAGATGTGAAACATGTGCCACAGACCTTCAGCAGCTATGAACTACAAAAAGTGAAAACACATGTCATTTTAGGTCATATCCATTTAGCTATAGTTTACACAATATTAAGAAAACCTAAAACAAGACTGTCATAAGGTTATTATTGGATGTTATTAAGAAAAGAATTATCCTTTAAGAACATCACCTTTTTACTCCACGTGTCTTCTGTGCTTTCTGATTCTGATGTATCATCCGAATCGGAACTAGGTAAATAATCGCCTCCACCACCTGAATTACCCTAAAATATGAATTCAACATCATGAATATGGAACTACATATCAATGATAAAATAAACGAATTCAACTCCACAGGTTGAAGGCTCAGATGTTTGAGTCTTTGTTTACTAGCAGATAAATAATTTAAGCATCCAACATGTTACATTACAAATCTCTCAGTAAGTGCAGCAATAACTAAACAATAATTAATATTTAATAATTACTGGAACAAAAAATTACATTGTTGTTACAACAACAACAATAGAAGTAACTTGCTAATTTTGACAATTTTTTATTAAAATTACCCTCTTTTTCCATTTATGTTTAGGCGGCCTGGATAGCGATTCAACTATTTGCAAAGAGTACATCAGTTTATGGGGACTTTGACAATCAAGTAATTTATCCCACTTCAGTTTGGTTTTTTGTTCTTCAGCCTCCTGAAATTAAGATGAAACCAAATGAGTCAATGCAATTTCAGCAATTTTAATAAAGTAATAATAAGAAAAAAAACTTCTGTGATGCTTTGTTATGATAAATAAATGTATTTCGAAACCAAGAATATTATAGTCAAGAACTTGTTGGCAATTTTGTGAAGCTTTATTAGTGCGACAAGTATTTTATAAAAAAAGTACCTTCATCTCTGTAATACTCTTAAATCCATGTAACATGTTATGACTTGTTGGTAACAACATCAACAGCTCCCAGACTTTATGAGATAGAAGACGGGCTTTAGTTTCAACAGTATAAGGTTCCTGATCATCCTAAAAAACAGTAACAGTACTGAATGGTTTTAGCGGTTATCACTGTAAAGTAAAGTGAAGGTTTAATTGGCTATATTACAAATAATAATATTTACAGCGTGAATTTGTAACAATACTCTGCAGAGAAATGGAAATTAGCTTCTGTGATAATCTCCTTGTGAAGCAAAATAACCCTCATTAAACATAATTTAGTGAGTGCTGAGGTACAGAACTAATACTTTATGTTATTATAACTACGGATAACTTACTGAATTTATGTCGTTGTTACTATCATTAGCATCCGAATCGGGGTAGTGTAAACTACTTAGCTCCTGCAATAAATTGAATAGATGCTCAAAAAATTGTTCCTGCAACAGAATCATCATCGGAATCTGTTCACGATTAGGCATGGGTAAGTATGATGCAGGTGTAGTTCCATCTTGCTTTCTTGGGTGACGGCTTACGCCTACCGATATAAACACAAGCTGAAATAGAAGAATAAATGTAAGACATAATTATATACTGTGCAAAGTGCATCTCTCAGCTTATTGAAACCTAAAATAGTCGCTTCATTCTAGATCTGGGATCCAAAACTGATATTTTACAAGCATAATTGTAAATGTTCAAAATATTTTGTAAAGTTTAAAAGCAGTGTTATAGCCTGCAACAAAATGTACCTGTCGATCTTTGAATTGTAATTCCGACAGCGTTTTCTCATCCATGTCAACTGTTAGTTCCTGACCGAGAGTAATCATTCTAACTGGACCATCCCCCAACATTGACCCTAAAATAGGTGTCAATATTGATCCAGTTGTAGGAGCCTGTTTCTCTGCCTTCTGTTGTTTTTGTAGCGATTCCCACCATCTTGAAACTTCAGCTCGTAACTCGGCAACCAAGTCACATGATAACATTTCAATTGTTGTCTACAACCAAGTAAAAAATAAACCTGATGTTATTTGGAAATTCTGGCAGTACTACTACCTTATTTAGAGACTAAATGACACATAATAACTTTTTTTTATGAAAAATTTATGTTAATAAATTTCATTACAATTTTTCATTTTCTTAAATACATCCTATGCATTTTAGATGACCATTAACAGAGGGTTATTGTTTTGAAGTGTTCTGACCTTTTCAGCCAGACCGGCTGGTTGTAAGACTACCCGTAACGTTGAACTTTGCCGATCTTGAAGAAGCTTTTGATGGCTAATTATTCCTTGGTTGTCAAGCTGCCAGATACGTAGGTGAAATGCATAGCGCCGTCGGAAGCTCTCCAGGTGGTTTTTAAGCAATATCAATGCTCGTTGAATCACTAAAAGACTGCTCCCAGGACTCTGAAAACAAATAAAAGGTTTCATGATTATCTCTTTTATTAACTCGCTAACTTGTATCAAAATGTCAGATTGCGTTGGCAAACTTACCAAGCTTTCCATGCAGCGCTGAATAAACTCCTCTTCTTTTCCAAGGTTTCCATTTCCATCTAAAGTACAAATACTTACATTTGAGAAATCTAGTCAGGTTAAAAAAATCGGAGAATAGTGATTACGATAATATAAATTTTAAAACTTTACACAGGTGAGTCACATCATTTACAGTATGATAATTTATAATAATTTTTAACCTACACATGATGTAATAATTGTTCAAATAATGAATAGCTGACATGCTGACATCAGTGTTGTGTGCCTTCAGAGCAATACCCCATAGTTGGTCCATGCCACTTATCTTAATTAAGAAAAAAACACATAAAAAATAAAATTGTTTAATGAATAAATAATTTTGAAAAGGAATACATAAACTGATGCTCAAAATAATTAATTTCATTGCAATAATATTTATTACCTCATCCTCTGATAATGGCTGATCAAAAGAGGCATTAGCAATTCTAGCAAGGTGACATAACTGTTGAAATAAGTTCAATCCAATCATACTGATATTTTCAGGCTCAAGCAGAGGCATCTGGAATAGAATAGGTCCATGAATAATTCTTTAATTATTAACTGTACTCGATATTAAATTGATAAAATTATTAGATTGAATTCACAACTAAATCCAGATAATGTTAATACATAAATTATAATTACTACGTACATATTTATATTATGACAAGTAAATTCTCACAGAAAAATTTCAATAGAAGAAAATGCTGACCTTGAATAAGAAAATGTGCTTAAATGCATCAAGACCAAGCGCATGATGGTCTTTACTTTTGGCTTGCGAAAGAAACCAATTAAGGCACTCGTCTGTACTCTCAGGATTAGTTAACAAACATGACCACAACGTATCAACTTGTTCTATACTTAAACCTAATTAAAATAGAATACAATAGAATAACATAGAAACAAACATCAGCAGCAAAACACATTTGATAATCAGTTTTATAATCAAGCAAAAACACAAAATACACATTTTGATTAAATTTGAGACACAAAAGATCCTAGGCCTACAGAAGTAATAGCTTCCTTGACCCCATAAAGTCAACTGACTCGAATTTGATAAAAAATTGTAAATTGCTTGACAACTGTACTTACGAAACGTATCGGGAGATCCCATAGATGAAAAAACTCCGGACAAGAACTGTAACCTAACTTGTACTTCTAGACGAAAAGTGTACCTAAGATTTTTAAAAATTAATAAAATTAATTTTTGTTTTTATCATTTATAATTCACTATTAAAATTATATGATAATGATAAGACTTACAAACTATGAGGTGGTCTGCTTCCATCCTTCACCATATTTGAGAAATGCACAAGATTGTTGAAAAAATGCTTCATCATGTTCAATTCCTTTTCAGCCCACCTATCAATGAAATACAAAAAATTAATTTTAAAAAGTAAATTTTATGAAAAATATATTTTAAAAAATATATATTGTATCCATGTCAAACAAAAGCAAAATACTCACATCAATACCGAGTAAGAATCGGTCCCAGATCGAAACTGTTGAAATGAACCCAATAGTTTGGGTAAAAACTTCAAAGACACAACGACTGACCTGGAAATAATATTACTAAAATTAATGTTTGCAATCTGATAATAAATACACAAAAAGTACAGTTTTCTAAAGAAAATAAATGACCTAAACGTGACAGATGTTAACAGTTGTACGTACTTGTGATTTGCAAGATTATCGATACAGGCTTCGATGAATTTCATCCTGATTCGCCGATCGGTGGAGTAACAAACAAGCGAAAATAAAGCCTTTTCAGCTTCATCATCTAAACCTTCCGGCAGGTGATACTAGGTAAAATAAAGTCATCAGATGAAAGGACAAAATAAAAAAGACAACATTTTGAATATTGTCAGTTTTACAAAATATCAAAATTTTTGTGAAATGATTTCATAAGAATACTTACAGCTACATCTTCTTGCACGAGATCCCACAGTAACGTATGTCCAGTTTTACATACATCTTCATAACTAAACCCAGAACAGACATGTTCTTCAACCTCTTCCTCATCATTTACATTTTGAACAACCCCTATATAAGAAATTTAGCATTTTGACAGTTTGAACATATAATAAAGACAAATCAAAAAAACATATTGCCTGTGTTTCAGTGTTTCTGCAAAGTTCTTACCATGAGGTACTTGGCCATGTGAGTGATACAAAGTTGCAATATTTGCCAACTGCTGCTGCATATGTGATTGAAAATGGGCATGGGCTCTCATCTGATGAGACATGTGCGAGTTAATGTGTATATGTGCGATTTCGTCGTCGCTCATCACATCTTCACCTTCAAAGTCAGCCATGTTCTTTTCAGACTTAGTACTGATGCGAGAACTATTGCAGCTGCCATCATCAGGGCTCAGTATATCCTCCATGAAATCACTAAATAAAATTCATGCGAAACCATTACAACAATGCCTAACACCTTGCGACTCTTGATTACACTTGATTCTATGACACATGTCACTTAAATTTATAACTATATGTACGGTAATCACATAATTTCAAACTAAGTTTAAAAACCTCAAACACAAAACAACAGACACTTAAAATTATTCTTTGGAACATTGGAAAATGAAATAAACAGTAAAGTCTTGACGATAAGCAGAACAATTTGATTAAAATTATATATATATAGGCTCAGATATGATGATAAAAATTGCAGTAGAAAAAAATGTGGAAACTTACCCTTCCATATGTCTTCGCCTGTGAGCTTGTATCTGTTCTAAATAGTTATTGCAGTCATATACTTCTGTTTCAACATTCTCAGAATTAGTGACAAACTCATGTGTGGTTGGCGAAGTCTGATGACATTTTTGTGTGGCATCATCAGACTTTCTGATCTCTCCTTCCTCCTCCTCTTCCTCCTCTAACAAGCTACATTCCTCCGAATCCTTACACAAACAAAAGAAAACTATTAATGTCTATGACATCAAAAAGCCTGCAACACAAAACACCAACTACGAGGTGAAAGTTGAAATGACAAAAGAGCGAGTATGATCATAATGATTTCAAGAAAGCATTAGGCTACAGCAGTGGATCTTTAATAGCTTCAGTTATTAAGTAGCGCAGTTAATTATTCAATACTTGTGAATCAGAATTTCTGCAGCTAAAAAAAGCAAGCAAGCAACCAGTCATACATTTCACTACATGTAGCCAGCAATACTCCATGTGACACACACCAGTACGACACTGAAGTATGGCTAACCTTCTGATGTAGAAGTGGACCACTCACACTGACTTCTTCGCTGACCATTTCCCCAGCCGTATCACATTCTTTAATTTCAACACTTTTATTGTTTTTCTTCATCTGTTGCTTCAGGGCCACAATTCGATTACGATTGTGACTCACCCAGTGAGGCTTCTTGCGTATGACTTTGGGAGGGGTGGGGTGCAAACTTTCTTCAGTGCTGAATTCACCTTCTTCGCCCTCTTCAGAATGCAGACCATGCGCCATTTCCATTTCCCGTAACATATCTTCTTGCTCAGAATCTAACTCCTCATCATCTTCATCGTCATCATCATCCTCGTCATCTTCTTCCTCCTCCTCAAGATGTTTATGTACATGTACATTATGCGGGTGGCCATGGCGATGGCGATTATGATGACTACAACCGTGGTGATGATGATGACGATGCTTAAGAGGAGTACTGTGATCCTCGGCATCTTCAGAATCGCAATCAGTAACATCCTCATCTTCAATGTTAGCATGATGCTGTTTATTTTTGCGTTTTTGTAAATGATGATAACAACGCTCCCCATCTGACACATCAGACGGCAGACTGTCATCACTTATGTTGCTGAGTTCGCTGTTTGCACATACGCTACTATTGTCCCAGTCCTCGTCCCCCTCTCGTTCAGTCTTTCTATGGACACACTTTTTCTTTTCACATGACGAAGCATTGTCAGGGACCTTAGCCTAAAAAAAACATAATACACAAGCTTTGTTCAAAGGAAGCTGGTTGAGGGACAACAAATCAACGACTGCGTGCAAAAAAGCAGCCAGCTACATGTTTTTTTTAAAACAAATGTAAACTGGGAGACGACATCTTAGAAGTCACTCCAGCAAAGAACACAACTTCTAAAATAGTAAGAAAAGTTGATTTCTTTTACCTTCAAAATAACCTTCTTTTCATCATTCATGCTTCAAAATCCCAAAGCATTGTAAATATTTTGCATGGATGATTGGAAAATCAGAGAAAGAAGCATAGGTACATACCAAATGTACAAAACTTAATATCAATCAGTAAGAAAAATCAATTGTCTCTTATGATTCAACATATAAATTTTTACAGCCACAAATGACTATGTAATCACAAACCAGATCACATAAATAAAAAAAAATGTGCTTATACAAATTCACCAAGCTGTT